>ML800837.1:143897-183067 GCA_009831015.1 Picea engelmannii
TTTACATAAAAAATGATCAAATATATAAGATCCAATTGCCACACTAGGCTATTAGGATTCAAACTACTACCACCTATAATCATGAATCTGGTTACATCAAAGGAGAACAACTCCTAAACAAGTTGTTATAAATAGTGAACTCAATTTTGGCCATCTTAAATGTAAAAAAAAAAATCTTATACAATCATAGATCTTGAGAAAAATTTGAATATAATGTTGTGATGAGTCATTAGGTGCATCTGGAGACCATTTTTGAGGCATTCAATATGTTTTTGGGTAGCTCTGCCACTTTTGCATAGAGAACTGTAGCTAACGCTGCGCAAGTGCTACCTACAATGTTTGTGTAGCAAATTTGCATAACGCATTGATTTTTCTTGAAACTTGTGCAATCTTCTGGTGGAAACAACTTGTTAGATATCTGTACTTAATTCAGAACCTGAATACGCATCACCTCCTTCTTACCTTTCTAACCATGTGTGATTACAATACATGCGTAGCGAGAGCTCTCTATGCAGGTGTTGTGCATGCCAATTTCTTAGACAAAACTGCAAATGTGGCTTATGAGGTGTTTTTAGGTTGTCATCCTTCTCTGAATTAGAGGTACAGGGAATGAAAAATGTTTTTCATAACATATCTCGAATATTATAACATCCTCACTCCTCTCCATCATCATAGATTTTTCACTTTCTCACAGTGAACAAAACTTCTAGAAGAAACTCAAAACCCGAGATGACCCTTTTCCCCAAAAAGACAAAATTGTGAGGTCTATTCATTCATATTTCTGCTATCTCAACAAGAAGTTCCAAATTATATTTTCCCTAAAAATAAAGATGCTAACAGGACCTAGTGCTATGGTGTTNCTCAAAACCCGAGATGACCCTTTTCCCCAAAAAGACAAAATTGTGAGGTCTATTCATTCATATTTCTGCTATCTCAACAAGAAGTTCCAAATTATATTTTCCCTAAAAATAAAGATGCTAACAGGACCTAGTGCTATGGTGTTGACATTGATGTCAAAAAGGGAAAATAAGGTCAATATTGGACATGGTATTATGGAGTTGGCATTGATGTCAAAATTGTTAATCCAATATGGATCCATACAAGTCATAGATGGAGGAAAAAATAAGACAAGGTTTATGTTCCAACAAAAGTATATTGTTCATTCATGAAGATATCATGAAAAATACATTGGAATTCTGTCTGGTGTTATGCCTATGTTCATGAAAACTACAATAGAATTCTATCTAGTGTTATGCCTATGTATTTACCATCTAATGAAATAGTGAATTCAACTTTGGAACAAAAAATGAATGCATGTGTTAGTGCTATTGTGTTAGTACCATTATTAAAAACACCCACAAAGTTTAATACTTCGATCCATGACAAGATTAAAAGTTTCCCTCCAGGCCATATCTCAAACTGTGTTTAATGCCTACTCCATTAAGTCTGTCAAATTCATCACAACCTACTTTAATGACTCCAGAAAAAGGCCCAAACCATAAGGGGGAACGATTAGAGTGGTGCCCAAATATAATTCACCTACATATATTATTGTCGAGACAAATAATTTATGAGTTTATTCCCAGATTACATAAAAAATGTGGGAAAGGAAGTCCTAGCCAAAAATATATTGGATGCTAATGATCATTAAATTAAATTGAAAGCATGATCAGATGGCTCGAATCAAATTCGTAATTGAAATAGCACGAACATTAATTAACAATCCCGGACCCGAAGCTTCAAATTAAATCTGATTTTTTAATTGTTGTGCCACCGTTGATTAGATCAGACGATCCACATTCACTTCGCGTTTTGCGACGGCTGACCAAAGTCAACATGAACAAAAATAAGAAAAACACACAGATCGTGCACTCAAATATTGATCAAGTCTGGTCCGTTGATTTGATTAGCGCATGGGTAAGATTTGTTTGTGATCACTATCGGTTAGAGATCGAAGTCATATGGAGTTTTTAAATAGTCAAGGTGATAATCAAGATAACACTTGGTCACTTGGTAATAAAAAGTGCCACAATGCTCGTTCTTGAAGCACTCAGAAACAATGTCAGGCTATATGAATCAAGGCCCAAACAAAGAGATTCGACAAAATGATTATTCAAAGAAATTTGGCCAAGCCAAGACAAGTAAAACCTTAATTAACTCCTGTAAATATGTTGTAAAAATCAATATACTCTCCCAATAAGTTAGAATGATTGGACAGTTCGTAATGGTTACTACCATGCATATTTAATTGAATCGTGAAAACCAAACATAACGATGATGAAAAACATATATGAGAAATCATAGGACAGTATGGAAGTTTCAGATGATAACAAGAGGAAGAGATTTATTCTTAAACAACATTATTGTTATAAAAGGGCACTTGAAGAACCTTATTAATTAAACTTTCAGAGTTTGAATTTAGATAACTTATCAGGGTTAGGGTCTAATTGAGAACAATTACAGTAATATCAAACAAAGTTGAGCACCCAACCATTCCATTGCAACTACAAGGTTTTTGGCAAGTGAAGGTATAAATGTCGAACAACTTACAAGAGATTTGAAGTCTTTTAAATTAAAACAAACTTTTAATTAATGACCAAATATCAACAATATTGTTAAAATAAATGAAGAGTTACAATGGTTCATTATTTAAAAGACACGATGGTTCAATTTCATACTTGCTGGAAGACTATATAAACATAAAGGTTTGGTGAAAGGAAGGGGTGTTTGTGAGCTAATTTAGAAGATAAAAAACAGAAGTAGAGTCCAAGGAAGAATATGAAACTTGAAACATACACATGAAGTGAGGGTGGAAGGGAGGAGCAAGGTAGGATTAGATTCCTCTAAAGGTTGGAGCATGAACAATAGGGAGTTGCAACTTCCTCAAGTTGGTGCTTGAAAAATAGAGGATTGGAGTCTTTTACAGGTTGGAGCATGATCTGCAGGGAGTTGGTGCTTCCTCAAGTTGGTGTTTGGAAAACAAGGGATTGGTGTCTCCTTGATTTGGTGCTCAAAATAAGAGAGATTTGTGTCTCCTACAAGTTGTAGATTGTAAATGAAATATAATTTTTATGATTGTACATTTAATTCTACATACTGTACTTTCTTGTTGAAAAATTGTTATAGTTAATAATTTTAATAATTAAAGATTTGGTTAAAATTGTGAAAAAGAAGCAATACTAATTCACCCCCCTCTCAGTATTGAGAAAAATTTCAACAATTGGTATTAGAGCAAGTTCCTTCACCATAGTCTAACCACATGAAGGTAGATTATGAGAGATCTAATGGATCAACAAGAAGGAATGTCCTCCAATAGAGCACCATTGTTCAAAGGAAATTATTATGCATTTTGGAGTATAAGGATGCAAATTTATTTGATGGCTCTTGGTTGTGATGTTTGGCTATCTTTGGTAAATGGTTACACTACACCAACTACCGCACCTTCAAATGATGCTGTAAAGAAACTCTGCAATGATAATTCAAGGGCTGTTAATGCAATTATGGGTGGAATAACAAACCCCATATTTGTAAAAGTGATGCACTGTAAATCAACAAAATAAATTTGGGACAAACTTAAAGTCATCTATGAAGGAGATATAAAATTTAAGCAAGAAAAAATTCAAACATAGATAAGGAAATTTGAGAGTCTGAAGATGAAAGAGGAAGAAAACATTGCAGAATAGTTTCAAAGAGTGGATGAAATAGTCAATTCAATCAGAGCACTGAGAGAAGAGATAAAAGACAAAATTATTGTCCAAAAGGTGCTGAGATCATTGCCAATGAGATATGATGCCAAGGTATCTACCTTGGAAGATCAAGAATACCTTGAAAAACTTACAATGGATGAACTTCATGGGATTCTTATAGCCTATGAAATGAGAACCAAGCAAGAAAAGTCATCAAAAAGGGAAACAACCTTCAAAACATCAAAAGCAACAAAGACCCATGAGCATGTTCCAAATGAAAATCGCTCAGACATATCATATGAAGAAGAGGCCAATTTCATAAGGAAACTCTAGAAAGGGTCTGGAAAATATAAAGGAAATTTACCCTTCAAGTGCTTCAACTGTGACAAAGTTGGGAATTTTGCCTCCAAATGTCCCTATCCCAAGAAGGTGGACAGTGATGATGAAGATACTTATAACCATAAAGAACTTAAGAAGGGAAAAAATGGAAACAAGAATAAATTCTACAACAAGAAGAAAATTTTTTACTCCAAAGAAGACAATAGTTCATCTGACTTGAGTGAAGATGACGAGACAAAACTTTTATTTATGGGCATAGAAAATCAAAATAATGTTACTGATGATAATGAAGAAAAATGTGAATTTGAAGGATAAGTATACCTTGAAGGAAAAATTATTATTTCTCTTGAAGAACTGAGAAAAAAGAGAGGAAGAACACATAATTAAGAGAACAACTATTAGAATATGAAGAAAAACAAAAATCAAGAGAAAAGGAAGTTTCAATAACCATCAATGAATTGGATAAAATTATTATTGACTTGAAGAATCAACTCCAAGAAGCCAAAAAAATTGAAGAATTCATAAGTAAACAACTCAATGAAAAACAACTAGACTGTGAAAATCTAGAGGTTGAAATTGTTTTTCTAAAAAGAGAACTTGAGAAAGGAAACCACCAATAAAGATTTGAAAACAGTTCAAGAATCTTGGATGATAATCTTAATTGTAAAAGATCATCAAGAACTAATTCAGTTTTGGGTTATGATCAAAATAATTCTAACAGAGGATCTAACTCTACATCTAAGGAAACTGACAAAAATCCAAAAAGTTATGCAGCTACCCTTTAGAGCTATTTCAAAAAGGAAGAAAGCAAAATAAAGAATTATTCTAGTCAACATAAATCTTCTCTCTTTTCAAAAGAAAATGAATATAGAAGGAATACAACTACAAAAAGAACTCCCCCCAAAAGGTATCAACGTCTCTTTCTTGGCTATTGTTTCTCTTGCAATAATTTTGGGCATAAAGCATTACATTGTAGAGCTTATGGAAAATTCAATCATAAAAATGTTCAAAGATATGGTTATAAGAACAACAAGAATAATAATAATCAAGAGAATAGAAACTATAATTCATTCTCTCCATTACAAGATTACAATATTGACAAATGCAACAATTATGGTCACAAGGCTAGTGATTGTAGACTACCAAAGCATCCCATAAAAACTTCCAAAATTCAAGTAGAAAAGCATAATAAGACATGGAAAGAAAAACAAATGGAAGAAAAGGAAACAAAGTGTAAGGTAGCCTTATATGCTAAAGATAAAAGGAGTCAATGGTACATTGACAGTGTATGTTCAAAGCATATGACAAGAGATCAAGAAAAATTCCTTAGTCTAAAAAGGAAAGAAAAAGGAAGAGTTACTTTTGGAGATAACGGCTATGCCAAGATACTTGGAAAGGGTACAATCAATCTGGGAAAGAATAGAGCTAAAGAAAAAATGTGTTATTAATTGAAAATATGAAGCCTAATCTCCTTAGTGTGATCCAAACATGTGATCAAGGACACATACTCATATTTGACTCTCAAAAATGTGAAATTAGAAAAGAAGTCTCAGGAAAATTAGTGGATGTTGCACCTATGACACCAAGCGATGTATATATCTTAAACATAGAAGAAGAAGAAAAATGTTGCATGAGACAAAGAGACAAAAGCTGGCTATGGCACAAAATAATGGGAGATATAGGTTTTGAAAATTTGATAAAAGTTAGTAAAAAGGAAGCCGTGATAGATATGCCAAAGATTATTAAACCTTCAAACTCTGTTTGTAGGCACTTCCAACATGGAAAGCATACAAGAGTAAGATTCAAGACAAAAGAATACTCTACATCAAAACCATTAGAACTTGTTCACACTGACCTTTGTGGACCAACAAGAACTAAAATAATGCAAGGTGAACATTACTTCATTTTATTGATTGATGACTATACAAGGATGCCTTGGTTATCCTTTCTTAAAGAGAAATCAGACGCATTAAAAAAATTCAAAGCCTTCAAAGCACATGTTGAAAATGAGATTGATCTTAAAATCAAGTGCCTAAGATCAGACAATGGGGGGAATTTACCTTAGATGAGTTCAATGAGTTTTTTGAAACTCATGGAATTAAAAGACACTTTTAAGCTTCAAGAACTCCTCAACAAAATGGAGTTGCTGAAAGAAGAAATAAGATTGTCCAAGAAGCAACCATAACTATGTTAAATGAAGCCAAATTCATATTTATCTATTGGAGAGAAGCAATATATACATCAATATATATACTTAATAGAGAACAACTTAGAGTTAACCATGACAAGACACCATATGAGTTGTGGTTTGGCAGACTAACATTAGTAAAACACTTTAGAGTCTTTGGGAGAAAATGCTACATAAAAAGAGATGCTGATAATCTAGGAAAATTTGATTCTAGATTAGATGAAGGAATATTTCTTGGTTACTCATCCAATAAAAAGGCCTATAGATGCTATAATATGAGGCTGCACAAAATTATGGAAAGTGAAAATGTAGAGGTGGATGATCTAACATCAAGAAGAATCAAATCTCAAGACAATTCACAAATTAATGAAAGAAGAATAAATGATGATGAAATTAAAGAAATACAAGAGGATGAATCACAAAGTGAAGAAAAAGAGGAAGAGGAAGAATCACCAAGACAAGATACAAAATCACCATCAAGGAGAGTACAAAGAAATCATCCTGAAAGTCAAAGCACACACAACAAAAGTGATGGGGTTGAAACAAAAAGAAAATTAACATATGAATAAGAACAATAAATTATCTCCCTAATAGAACCCAAAATATTTGCAAAAGCCAACAAAGATGAAGATTGGATCAAAGCCATGAATGAAGAGCTTGATCAAGTAGAGAAGAATCAGACCCGAGAACTTGTCCCAAGACCAAAAGACAAAAATGTGGTACGAACTAAGTGAATTTTTTAAAATTAAAGTTAATGAAGATGGCCAAATTATAAGGAATAAATCAAGATTAGTATGAAAAGGATATACACAAGTATAATGGATTGAATTTGAGGAAATATTTGCCCCAGTGGCAAGATTAGAAGCTATCAAAATGTTTTTGGAATTTTCATGCTTTAAGAACTTCAAAATATATCAAATGTATGTCAAATCAACATTCTTAAATGGAAATATAGAGGAAGAAGTTTATATAGAACAACCCAAAGGATTTATGTTATCAGAAAATAAAGACTATGTCTACAAATTAATGAAAGCATTGTATGGTTTCAAACAAGCTCCCAAGGCATGGTTTTCAAGACTTGATAATCATCTACAACAACAAGGATACAAAAGAGGAGCTATTGAAAACAATCTTTAAATTAAAATTGAAAATCAAAATATGATTATTGTTGTAGCATATGTGGATGACATCATGTTTGGAAGTAATCTAAATCCTCTAAGCAAGCAATTTGCTATTGAAATGAAAAAATAATTCTAAATATCGATGATTGGTTAACTGGCATTCTTCTTAGGTTTACAAGTCTGACAATCAGACACAAGAATATTCATATCTCAAACCAAATAAATTAAAGAAATGTTGAGAAAATTTCAAATGGAAGATTTCAAACCTATGAGCACACCTATGATTTCAGGATGAAAACTAAGAAAAGATGATGAATCACTAAAAGTGGACCAAACCATGTACTTATCAATGATTGGTAGCCTATTATATGCAACAACAACAAGACCATATATTATGCAAGTTGTAGGATTAGCGGCCAGATTCCAATCTGCACCTAAAGAGACACATATGAAGGTAGTTAAAAGGATTTTTAGATATCTCAAAGGTACCTTGGATGTTGGATTATGGTATCCCAAAACAAAAGACTTCACATTAACTACATATACTGATGTAGATTGGGCAGGAAGTATTGATGACATAAAGAGTACTAGTGGAGGAGCATTCTTCATAGGAAAATGTCTTGTGACAATACCAGTGCTTGTTGGGAGTATGCCTATTTTGAGGAAATACCTATTTTTGGAAGGAAAGACCTAATTTTGGAGAAGAAAAACTGGCAGGAAAAGCAACAAACATGAGGAAAAGCAACATGCAAGAAGAGAAAGCCACATGCGAGGAGGTAGGAGAGTCTAACCATGTTAGGGTTAGGGTTTTTGACAAAGGTTGTAACGACTATAAGCATAAAAATAATCATAAATAAAGACCTAGGAGGTCTAGGTTAAGGGTTCGATTATTGTAGTTGGTTTCAATTTTTGTTCAGTGGGTGCAAGTTTATAGTTGTTGAATAATTATAAGCCTAAGGTGAGATAAAAGGGTCAAGTAGCTATATTTTGAGGGTTAGGTCACATGTTGAGGAGCCTAGTGTGATCTAGTCCACCTCACAAAGGTTCTTGAGCCTCTTCAAGATTGTATGATGGAAGATGTAATGCGTGGAGTGCCATATTTTGTAGAAAACTAAATAAAAGAGTAGAGAAGCCAAATATTTGTGGACGTAGCCCAGGAGGGGGTGAACCACGATAAAACTTGTGTCTACTGTGATGACTCTTGCATGTTTACCTTTTATCAGTGAATGAATGGTTAAGATAGATATATTAGAATGCATGCATGGGATTAAAAGATGAATGAATCTTAGGAATATTTAAATGAATAACATGATGAATGCATGAAGAAGATAAAATACATCCCCATATCCCCACTCATTTCTTGATTGCAAGCACTTGAGCATTGCAGTCACCCATAAAGATATCTTGGGTGAGACTGTGTAGTGCACTCTGTGTGTTGTGTTGCCTTCTGGTTTACTAGGAGGGTCAATAGTTTTAAAGGGTTTTGTTGGAAACCTATTGAGATATGAACCTAAGTCAGACCAAGAAGTAGAAGTGAGAGATATTAAAGAAAACAAATGGTTTCGTTGCCGGCTAGAACTGCATAAGATTGAGTGGATGGGATCCATGGAAGAAACATGTAGAGAATGAAAGTATATAAGGGAATGTTCAGGCCGTGGAATCCAACAAAGGCAGAGATTGAAAGATGGCTAAAAATGAAGAAACTTGAGTTTGCGCAGAAGGACAACAGAAACCCTAAGTTAACACCGCACAAATATCTTGACAAATATGTGTTTAGCGACTTGCATGAGGTATTTTTCTATGATTTCTCGCATTTTTTGTAGGAGTGGCTATTGAGGTTAAAAGAAAACCACCCTATGAATTGAATCAAACAACTAGAGTGGAATTCAATGGAGATCGTGCAGTTACAAGAGGTTAACAACAAATTTACATGCACAATATATTTCTGGGTAGACAATATTGTTGCAGGGTTTATCACTGAATTTGTAGTAGATACAACGAAGTCTTACAACATCGCAAATCAAGATTTTCTAAAAGGACCTAGAGGTAGGTATATCAGATCATTGTATAGTTCAATCAAGATTTTATTGTATAACAATGATGCGATGACCATGTAATCAAATAACTAAAATTCCTTGCATGCATGGGGGAGGGGGGGAAGCACTAACAAGAGGAGGATAAATGGATAAATAAATGGATAATCGAAAGAAGAAGGAGGTCATGGACCCAATCATGATGGAGGAAGACTAGATAAAGAAGATAATGGCAACAACTGGAAAGACACACAACAGAGTACCCTACCAATATAAGATGAATAACAAGAAGATATCCATAGTTGATAGAGAGGGCTTAGAAATCAATGAGGAAGAGGTAGAGGATCTCCGGGCTATGGAGAAGACTGAGGAAATTCTACGTGCAACATATGAAAGGAAAACATGAGGTACAAGGGTAGGAACAAAAGGTAGAAATATAATCAATATCAAAGTCAGTGTGGAACCTATAACCCCATGTGCGACTAATACAATAGAAAGAACACCAACATCTAGGAAACTTAATTTTAGTTGCAGAAGAATGACAGGACAAGGATACAGTCAAGGAGCATCAAATGGAGGAGCCAGTTCAAGAAGTCACAATCAAATATCTACACTACACGGAGGTAGTACTTAAACATAGTTCAAAATGTCTGGACATGATCCCATGATCAGGTTACTAGAATTTTGGGGAGAGGCATCAGAGGACCCTGAAAATCACTTATTCATCTGTGAGAAGATCTAGGAAGAAAAGAAGATCATAAATGAGGATACAAAACTTGTGCAGTTAGCTATCACGCTAAGAGACCGTGCACTGGATTAGTACATAAGCCCAGATGTAAACAATCCACTAGGAGTTACAAGGACTATTATAGATGTGAAAAAATTACTGATAAATGAATTTCAGAAGCCTAGCTCAGAATATCAGTATATGAATGAAATGATTGAAATCAGGAAAAAAACATGTGAGTGTGTTTGGGATATTGATCAGAGGTTTAAATGGTTGAATGGTAAGTTGAAATATGCAATTAATGACATGCAACATAGTCACTTATTTGTGAACTCACTGTTACCACATTTGAAATACCCCTTAAGACAACAAAAGTTTCAAAATTAGGTAAAGGCTCTACAGGCATCCTTACAACTGGAAGAGAACCAATATCAAAAGACAGATCCAACAACAAATGAGATGAAGGAGGATCTGAAGAACCTAACATTTCAACTTAACCATAATAAGGGCAAAGAGAAAAGATAGGATGTTTGGTGTACCACATGCAAGACATAAGGACACCGTAAGAATGAATGTCCAACTTTCGTGCATTAAATGGAAACATGAGTACCAAACCCCTTGCCAATAGGAGAACCATGGTGCAATATTTGTAAAACACATGGGCATGATCCATATCATTGTCTAATGATGTAGAAGTATAAGACAATACCCAAAATCTCATACTGCAATTTTTGCAAGTTAGTGGGTCATGATGATAAAGATTGTAGGATGATGGAGATGATGATAGAAATAAATTCAAATACTTATAGGGTGCAAGAATAAATCATGACAGGGAAAGATGCACCTTAGTTTAACTAGGTACCACCTCCATACAACAATTCACATCAATAGTATAATAATGCACAACCTCAATACAATAATTCACAACCACAGTATAACCCTGCGTAGTATAACCAGATACCTCAATACAATGCACTGCGAGGAGATCAAGGTGGATACATAGGTGGAGGATGAGGTAGAGGAGGATTTGGATGAGGCAGAGGTCCAATAGTGTGCCACAACTTCCAACAGCCAGGACATTATGCAAAGGAGTGCCCACTTCCACCAACGACATCTATGTACTGTCGCGCAACAAACCGTGATACAAAAGACTATCCAACACTTTTGGGAAATATCCAAGAAAAGAGGAACCATAACAACCATAATGTACAGTGGAAATCTGCAAAAGCTAGGGATTATGGGAGAAACACCAATATAGTCACTTGAGGAGGGGCTAAGACAGGAACTGACACAGTAATACAAGACCCAACGCAACACCAATGGGCGAAGAAGAATATTGAACCAGATAAGCAGTTTGATGCATGAGAAGAAAATTAAACATTCAAGGTAGTAAGAAAGGAGTTTCTCAAGCAAAATGTTGCATCTACATCAGCTTCGCAACACACTCAGAACTTACTAATATACGAAATTCCCTCCTCAATGGACCACACCAGTGAAGCACAACCTCTAGAGAAAGTAACATCATTTTTTTTTAGCAATCCTGTGTTAAGTTATTAAAGGATCCCTCATCTGTTAAGATCTTACAAAATCTACTAGAAATATGTAACACAGAGGCATAAGGGAAATTAGAGTAGAAAACAGTCAATCATATCCATACAAGAAGAAGGACAAGTAGAGAATTCAGACTAAATGCCAACATTGGAGACTTCAATATTATAGTGGATTTAGGCTCTGAAGTAAATATTTTACCTAAGAAGACATGGAAGTGCATAGGAAAACCCACACTAGGCTATTCCCATGTTCAGCTGAAATTATCAAATCAACACAGAGTGCTACCAATTGGACGGATTAAAGGTGTGACAATAGATTTGGATGGGGTGCGCACTATGACATATTTTGAAGTAATAAAGATAGTAGATGGCACAACACCTTATCCAACATTGCTTTGATTGGATTGGGAATGTGATAACCAGGCCATAATCAAATTGAAAACAAGGAAAATGACATTTGAATAAGGTGAGTATAGAGTCATTGCACCATTAGATCCTTCAGAAGGAGAAAGGTTTGTAGAACCTAGTTGTTTTGATTTGGAAGAAATAAACTAGTTGTACAAAACTACCGCACGAGAAGAAGATTATGTTAACCCAACTTGAGATGGGGTACTCATCTGTAGAATCATCACATCATGTGCTTTTGAATCAGATACAGGTTTGGAGAATTGGCAACAACGATTACATGATGTTTCTACAAGAAGGTGTGAAAGAATAGACCGCCCAGTAATATGGGTTGGTACAGAGATAAGGGAACCTACCAATTTTCATGCGGTAAATGACTTAGAGGAATTTCTGACAAAATATGAAGAGGAAGTGTTAGAAAATCAGAGACTCTCATCCCTAGATATTGCACTCAAAGATACACTTGCAATATGGTGGGGTTTGCAGAAAGAAACAATTCAAGACTGGTACCAATGTAATTAACTACTGCGCATTAGATTTGGCGTAGAATAGGGGAGCAATAAAGAGGTATGATGGGAAAGGGACACCAACAAAATTTTTGGAGAAGTGTAGAACACAATGGAGGATGACATCACCAGAAGAATGACATCATCACTTTATCCATACATTGAAAGGAATCTTAGAGAACTGGTATGTATACCAGGAGATGTGCAAAGATACTACAAAATGGACAACATTACAATATAACTTTGTAGTAACCTTCTCATTTGAACACGAGAACCCTAAAATTGATTCAACACTGAAGCATATAAGAAGTGTGATATTTATTGATGAACTAGAGGTTGAAATCATGACAAAGTATCAACAACAAAACATACAAACAACCAAAGAGTTATTGTCATGCTACCATGTTGAAGAATAAGCACCAGATGAACATGATCTGCACAACATTCATATTATAGAAATTGAAGGATAAAGAAAGGTGGAAGGTCCATCTCTAGAGTCATAAGTATTTTCCGCACCAATAAAAGTTAAGAAAGTCAACATTGGGACAACTGACAATCCTAAAATGGAAAGTATTGGAGACTATTGGGATGAACAAACAATAGAAATAATAACAAAGTTACTGTGCGAATACAATGACATGTTCCCAACGACCTTTACAAATATGAAAGACATAGAAGGATAGCTAGGAGAGATGAAGATACCTCTCAAACATGAGGAAAGACCTGTCAGGTAGAGACCTTACAATATGAATCCAATATATAAGAAGAAAGTGAAAGGAGAAATTGATAGAATGCTAGAAGCTGGTATCATAGAACCAGTATAAGAATCTGAATGGATAAGTCCTATGGTAGTCAAAGAAAAGAAACAAGGGGGGATAAGGGTCTATGTATATTTGAGAAAAATGAATGATGTTTTCTTACACGACCCTTTCCCTACCTCTTTTACAGATGAGGTGTTAGAGAATGTGGGAGGCCAGGAAGCAAATTCATTTACAAATGGATTCTAAGGTTACCATTAGATCAAAATAGCTCTAGAAGACAAGTATAAGACTACTTTTGATACATAATGGGGATCCTACCAGTATACAATGATGCCTTTTGAGCTGAAGATTGCACTAACCATATTCTCAAGAGTAGTCATAGCTACTTTTAAGGAATTCATACATCAATTTATATAAGTATATTTGGATGACTGGAATGTATATAGTTTGTTAAAGGACCATGTAGAAGTATTAAGGATAATGTTAGAAATATGCAGGCAATGCCATATATCATTGAATATCAATAAATGAATTTTAGGGACACCTTTTGGAATATAGTTGGGACATATAGTGTGTAGACAAGGCTTACTAGTAGATCCTGCCAAGATTGCAGACATTGTAAACTTACCACCACCAAAGTCAGTGCACTAGTTGAGAGCAACATTGGGACATACATGCTATTACGAGAAATTTATAAAGGGGTATGCACATATTACTGTGGCAATGGAAATTTGTTTAAAGAAGGATATCCGACTCTAGTGGAATGAGGACTGTCAACAAGGGTTGGACACCTTAAAATAAAAGATGGTCACAACACCTATCCTAGTATTCCTAGATTGGAAAAAGACATTTCATGTGCATGTAGATGCATCAACCATATAACTTGGATAAATTATGGCGTAGCCAGGAGCAGGGGAATTAGAACTTCCTATAGCCTTTGCAAAAAGAAAATTTTCATAATTAGAGAAGAATTACAACACCACAAAAAGAGAAGGCCTAGCCATGGTATATGCACTTCAGAAGTTCAAACACTACTTACTGCACTTTAAAAAGTTCACATACCATTCTGCCCTCAAATACCTAGTCAATAAGCCAGTGTTGGGGGGGAAGATCTATAGATGGATATTTTTATTCCAAGAATTTGATTTCGAGGTGATAGTAAAACCAGGGAAACTTTAAAATGTTCACATACCATTATGCCCTCAAATACCTAGTCAATAAGCTAGTGCTGGGGAGGAAGATCTGTAGATGGATATTTTTATTCCAAGAATTTGATTTCGAAGTGATAGTAAAACCAGGGAAGCTGAATGCAGGAACTGATCACCTGTAAAGGGTAACTAATGGAGAAGAACCTACCCACTTGGAAGACAACTTCCCTGATGCACTGCTATTTTCAGTACAGGTAGATGATGAATACTTTGCTGATATTATAGAATACTTAAGTACAGGGATTGCACCACAAGAGTTTAGCACTACGTAGAAGAAGAATTTGGTAGTCAGAGCTGCAAACTATCAACTTATTGTAGGATATTTATACAATATAGGCGTAGATAATATTTTGAGAAGGTGTGTATTAGAGCATGAAAGGCCTAGAATTTTGGTAGAAGCTCATGAAGGTATAGTTGGAGGACACTATGCAGGAAAAGCTATCACACAGAAGGTATTGCACACATGATTATGGTGGCCAATAGTCCATAGAGATGCTAAGGAATATTTCCAGAAATGTGATGTCTATCAGAGGGTTGGAAAATTAGACAAAAGGGATGAGATGCCTCTAAGACCACAAGTAACCTTCTAGGTATTTGACAAATGGGCAATAGAATTTGTGGGACAAATTAGTCCACCAACAAAAGAGTCAGGAGATAGATATATCATTACCGCGATTGAATACTTAACAAGATGGGCAGAAGTAACACCAGTAAAAGACTGCAGTGCAAAGACAACAACACACTTATTGTTTGAGCAAATGATCACCATATTTGGATGTCCAAGGATTTTGATGAGTGACCAAGGCACTCACATTATAAAAAATACCATCAGGGCTATGGATGAGGAGTTTGAAGTCTATCACCAGAAGAGTACACCATACCATTGTAAGGCAAATGGAAGAGTAGAAGCCTTCAATAAGATCTTGGAAAATGATCTGACAAAGATCTGCAATGTCAACAGGGATGATTGGGACTTGAAAATACCAGGAGTACTATGGGCATATGGGACCACATGTAAGAAGTTGACATAACAAACAACATTCATATTGGTGTATGGGCATGAAGTAGTAGTTCCCTTAGAATTTCTGGTACCCAGTCTGCACGTAGCAACAATTACCAACATAATAGAAAGAGGCATAGTAAATGAAAGGTTAAATCAACTAATGGAGATGGAAGAGGATAGTATTCTGGCAATATTTCATGAGGAAGTGTAGAAATCAAGAGACAAAGCCTGACATGATAGACATATTAAGAAGAAGAGTTTTAAGGAGAGAGACTTAGTCCTACTCTATGATAGTAAATTTTTCCAGCATCCAAGTAAATTTAGAATGCATTGGCTAGGGCCATATGAAGTAAAGACTATCACAGATGGAGGATCTATGCAGCTAAAGGATTTGGAAGGAACAGACCTCAAAGGAATGATCAACGATAGTTGACTGAAACTGTACAGGGACAGTCGACCTCCTAACCCCTAAAAGTCACAACACAGTGGGAAAAGGCACATATATAATGTACTATAGCAGAGATTAATATAGAAAAATGAGAAAAATAAATACAAAAATAGAAAAGAAAGAAAGTATAAAAATACTGGGAAACATCGTACACATAAATAGTGGAATCGACGTGACAAAAATAAAAAATGACCTCACGTAGCATATGGTTGGCAGAAAGAAAAACAATGCGCACTAAGGAAAAGTCACGACACACTAAGGATAAGTACAATACACCAAAAAAGGGGCCAACGGTTGAAAAAGTGAAAAATGACCGTTAGGGAAAAAAGGCATGAATTGGAGCATTTATGGAATTGAATGAAGCATACTCGACAAGCTTCAATGCATTAATCACAACCAAAGAAAATTATCCGAGATGAATCAGGGAAATAATGACACCCTCTACATAAATGAAAAACGCGTGCCAAACAAGACTTATTATGAAATTCCAAACCTGTGAAGCTAAAGACGAGAGGCGAACATGCAAGTACAAAGATTCGAAGAAACTGAAGCTCAATTTAGAAAGCAAGAAGTGTCCACGATGGCACCTCCAAAGGTTGGCACACCAAGATAAACAACACGCAAAACCAGAAGCATTCTCAGGTCACCACAAGAAACCACAGAGGCGGAGCAGGAAATGGAACAAAGAGAGGGAATTGTCGATGTCGACGCAATTCCTTCGCCACAAGTCAAACCAGTGACCGACACACTGGTAGAAGAAGAAGAAGAATCCCCGATGATGACCGAGATGGAGATTGAATCACATGAAAGTGTGCAATGGAATGAACCGGTTGCCCTAGGAACCCACAACAACCTATGAGGGTCGAAGCAACCCAAAAAACAAATAGGGGCGACAGTGAGCATACATAGTCTGACACAGCGAGACCACAACCTGGAGAAGGGTCTGTGCAACAGGAGGAAGGACAAGTGGAAGATATTGTTAGAAAAATAGGACCGCGGAGCAATAAAATAAAACAAATGCAGAAACAAAACATAGAAGACGCACAATACAAGAGAGACACAGATTTACGTGGTTCACCTAGTTTGGGCTACGTCCACTAGAGAAATTGCCAGGTCCTTCCTTTATTATTATCCAACAAATGAAGGGATACAACCTACAACAAAACCCGCTGTAACTTCCTCTTCTTTCTCTCACAGTCTCCTCTCTCATAATAAAATATTCACCCCAACCATAGCCACGATACATTTCCCTCATAAAAGAGGGTTGCCTTCTAGGGAAAAAAACCCTAACATAATCTCTACCGTTAGATCTGCAACCTTATAATGAACAGTCCATATTTACAATGAAATTACAATATACTTTTACAAGGCAATTTTTTCTTAGGGGGCTTCGCCCCCGAACCCCCATCGGGGGACGCTGCCTTCGAACCCCCGTTGGGGGCCCGCTTGCCCCCAGACCCCCCAGCTAGGGGGATAGCCCCCCCAGACCCCGTAGAGGGGGTACCCCCCCTCTGCACTCCCCCACGTGGAAGAGTGTACATACTTATGGGGTGTAAATACTTCATGGGGTATAAACACGGTTGAAAGCAAGGACCTATGAATCAGGAGGATAATCAAGCTCCACAACCAACAGATATTACAGGCCAAACAGAGTCGGGTGGGGAAGAGAGAGAACCATAGGCTGGTAACTCTATCGTGCCGGTAAGAAGAAAGGGAAGAAAATATATTGCGTGGTGCCCATGCAAGCAACCCGATGCCTCAATTGTGATACCACACATTCTAGAGGGGGTGCAGGCCATGCCAAATCTATCGGGGTGCGTGGAAAGGCTAAGATACTTGGACGATGATGTGGCCGACACTAGAAAATTAACAGAATTTGCGCAACAGGTATACATGGAGAGTATATGTACATGCCCATTTGGAGACCCCATGATGCAGCCAAAACAATGTGTGAAAGGCCTAGAAAACACAAGGATCCTAAACCTTGTATATATTCCCCCCTTTGGTAGTGTGAGAGAAGTGAATAACTGTGTCAAGTAGTTGATGGCAGTCCTCCATGGAGGCTTCTTATGGATGGAAGAAATTGTCTCCATCGACATGGAACTAATTGTGTTCATTACAAGTCTTCCATCAATGGGAGAGAGTCCCATGTAGTACCTAGACGACAAGACAAAATAAAAGTATCTTGTAGAAGAAATGAAGAAAAAATGTGGGAAAGAGAGAGGCTCGCGCATGATTATCATTAAGAGAATCAGTGATGCATCCACGAGGATGGCCACAAAACTAATGGTGTGAAAATTACTACACAAGTTCCGCAAGGAGGAGGTCCATGCAAGGGTTATCACAATTGCAACTCAGTGCACAAACGACACCATGCTCAACTGGGCCCCATATCTGTTGAACCCCTTCCTCGATGACTGCAAGGACACGAGGACTTGGGAACAGAGTTCCACTATTCATGGCTGATGATTTTGATAGCGCTAATTTGGTGGAAGGAGCCTCCCTACTCTTACTTTTGTGATAGAGTAGGCTGCTACTGCACATTGAGGTACACATCCACGGGAAGCACGTCGGATCCCAAGAGAAGAAGTGGAAATGAGGGTACCTTTGCGCGGTACCTCAGTGACATCCAAGAGAACATAGCCAACACTCGGAGGATCACTCTAGAAGTGGTCGTGCAATATCAAGGCATGGCCAACTTTAGGGCCACGTGCCACAATATGTGGATCCAGACACGTAGGGATCCAACAAAAGAATGGTTGCAACTTCATTTCTACATCAAGGAAGAGGAAGTTGAAATGGAAATGGGAGATTGGAAGGATGACTAGAAGATCCTGGTCATCACCAATGAAATTCCAAAGGGAAAGGAGGTAGAAGCAGGTTCGTCCAAGATACCTGTAGGAGACAGCGCTGCACCCAAAAATCCAACACAACAGGAGAATCCCAGTCATAATCCAGTGCAACAGAAGAAGGCCAGTGCTCCAAAGAAGGATGCGTAGTTAGGGAAGAAGCACACTGCCCCGACGTAGAAGGAACAAGGAAGGGGGACACAACAACACAACAAACCCCTTTGACATTCACTCCATAAGAAACATGGCTACCCAAGCGACCAATTATACATACAGAGGGGCCGCACAAGAAGGACAAGGATCATAAGAAAATACCTGAGTAAACAATTATTGAGGACGATGCCGATATTGTCATAGAGAGATCACAGGATCACACAACCGAGGAGTTTGAAGAGGATGAGCATCAAAGAGACAGGATACAAAATGATTTTGATGACATTAGGCAAGTCCTAGAACAAATAAAAAAAACGCCAAGGCATGAAAGGGGAACAAAACCCTTCCCCTCAATGACAGGAGCATAGGAAAGGACCACGCTGAGTGGAGAACACACTATCTAGTGCATAGCACAGGTGAGTCTAAGCTTCCAAGCAACAATAGAGATGTTGTAGATGGACGAGGCCATAGCCTAGACACCACCTAAGGATCTGGCACATGTACAGTTGGTACTGACAAAGATACCAACAAAGGCATTGTACAAACTTCAAGTTAGTGTCACACATGAAGTACAATCACACGCAATGAAAGATGTGGAATCTGTGTAGGAAACTAAGAATGGAAGGGATACCCTATAACTGGTGGTCGATTAAGTAAATCTCGAGACAAAAGAGGAGAAACAATGCACATATAATTTAGAGCAGAAGCTGAAGGAATTTTGTACAGGGATTCAAGACAACGCGAAGACAACCATGAGAAATGCGAAAGAACTTATCTAGATCATTGCGTAGATGCTCCAAAACTATAAGAAGGAGATCAAGGAGCTCAAATAAAAATTAACCCCAACTAATCCTCCATAATTTATGGCTGAAAGGGAAGAAAAAGTAGTCTGACAAGTGGAAGTGATGTAGAAAGAAGATGAAAAGGTCACACAATTGTTTGACAAGACTGCACAACTATGAAAATCGCTGGAAGAAGATGATAGGTTCCAACAATTAGATAATAAAGAGGAGGTAATAAACACTGGAATCCAAGAGTTGAAGCAAAGGAAAAAGTCCATGAGAATCACAGAGCGAGTGAAGGGTGTGCAGGAGATGAAGACCCTGTAGGAAAAACTGAAGACTGTGCAGAAAAACAAGCAGGCAAGGCTAGCCCAATTAGAAACTCTCCAAGAGAAAGCAACACAAATTATTGCGAAACTGGATAAGGAAAACATGATAATGGCTCAGGACCATGTTGAGAGTGCATAATCTATCAAGGAGCACATCACAACGCAAAGGGTAGAAGAGCTCACAGAGATAACTGTGTAGGGCAGAGAAAAAGGGGAAGAGCTAGAAGGGAAATTCCACAACTTGGAAAAGGATTTTTAGGGAGTGCACACAACTTGAGTGGCTCGGGATGAGCCACATGTAATTATTGGGGGCTTGCTGGGCGCATGCCTATTTTGAGGAAAGACCTACTTTTGGAAGGAAAGACCTAATTTTGGAGAAGAACAATTGGCAAGAAAAGTAACACACATGAGGAAAAACAACATGCAAGAAGGGAAAACCATGTGCGAGGAGGCAGACAAGCCTAACCATGTTAGGGTTAGGGTTTTTGAAAAAGGTTTTAATGACTATAAGACTAAAAAGAAGTATAAATAAATACCTAGGAGGTTTAGGTTAAGGGTTCGATTATTATAGTTGGGTTCCATTGTTGTTCAACGTGTGTAAGTTTATAGCTGTTGAATAATTGTAATCCCAAGGTGAGATCAAAGGGTCAAGTAGCTATATTTTGAGGGTTAGGTCATAGGCTAAGGAGCTTGGTGTGATCTAGTCTGCCTGATAGAGGTTCTTGAGCCTCTTCAGGATTGTATGATGGAAGATGTAATGCGCGAAACACCATATTTTGCAGAAAACTAAATAAAATAACAGAGAAGACAAATCTTTGTGGATGTAGCCCATAAGGGGTTGAACCACGATAAAACTTGTGTATGATATGATGATTCTTGCATGCTTACCTTCTATCAGTGAATGAATGAATGAATGTTTAAGATAGATATATTATAATGCATGCATGGGATTAAAATATGAATGAATCCTAGGAATATTTAAATGAATAACATGATGAATGCATGAATAAGATAAAATACATCCCCATATCCCCACTCTTTCCTAGACTGCAAGAACTTGAAAATTTCAGTCACCCATAAAGCTATCTCAGGTGAGACTGTGCAATGCACTCTGTGTGTTGTGTTGCCTTCTCTAGTTTACTAGGAGGGTCGATAGTTTTAAAAGGTTTTGTTGGAAACCTATTGAGATCCGAACCTAGGTCAGACCAAGAAGTGTAGGAGATATATAAAACTGACAATGCTATAAACCTTTCTAAAAAATATGTCATGCACTTAAAAACCAAGAATATCCCAATTAAATTTCATTTTTCAAGGGAACATGTTTCTCGCAAAGTTGTTAAAGTGGAATATGTGGATACTAAAGAACATATTGTAGATAAATTAACAAAACCTTTACCCGGGAGTACTTTTGAATACATTAGATAGAAATTGGGGGTAATCTCCATATCTAATTAAATAACACACGCTTCATCATAAAATGAGTACATGGATAGGGGGAGTATAACCTTAGGGGGAGATAAGAAACATGCTTTCTGTCATTGCTGTCAAAGGGGGAGAATAAACATTAAAACCAGTTAAGATTGGAAAGGAGTTTTTTCTTTGTTTCCATCAATGCCAAAGGGGGGAGAATGTTGAACCTAGTGCTATGGTGTTGGAATCGATGTAAAAAAGGGAAAATATGGTCAACATTGGACATGGTATTATGAAGTTGGAATTGATTTCAAAATGGCTAATCCAATATGGATCCATAAAAGTCACATATGGAGGAATAAATAAGACAAGGTTTATATTCCAACAAAAGTATATTGTTCATTCTTGAAGATATCATGAAAAATACAATGGAATTATGTCTAGTGTTATGCCTATGTTCATGAAAACTACAATAGAATTCTGTCTAGTGTTATGCCTATATCTTTACCAACTACTGAAATAGTGAATACAACTTTGGCACAAACAATGAATGCATGTGTTAGTGCCATTATAACAAGCAACCACAAAGTTTAATACTTTGATTCGTGACATGATTAACAATTTCCCTATAGGACATATCACAAAATGTGTTTAATGTCTACTCCATTAAGTCTGTCAACTTCATCACCACCTACTCTAATGACTGTAGAACAAGGCCGACCAAACCATAAGGGGGAATGATTAGACTGGTTCCCAAACATAATTCACCTACAACCATTACCACCGAGACAAATAATTTATGAGTTTATTCCTAGATTAAATACAGAATGTGGGAAAGGAAGTCCTAGCCAAAAATATATTGGACGACGATGATCGTTAAATTAAATTGAAAGCATGATCAGACATATTGAATCAAATTCACAATTGAAATAACACGAACATTAATTAACAAGCCCAGACCCAAAGATTCAAATTAAATACCTTTTTTTATATGTTGTGTCCACCCTAATTGGATTGGACGATCCAAATTCACTTCGTGTTTTGCAACAGGTGACCAAAGTCAGCATGAACGAAAACTTGAAAATCACACAGACCATCCACTCAACTCTTGATCAAGTCCAGTCCATTGATTTGATTATCCCCTGCATAATATTTCTTTGTGATCACTCTTAGTCACAGATTGAAGTCATATGGAGTTTTTAAACAGTCAAGGTGATAATCGAGATAACACCTGGTCACTTAGTAATAAAAAGTGCCACAATGCTTTTTCTTGAAGCACTTAGACACAATGTCAAGTTATATGAATGAAGGCCCAAACAAAGAGATTCGATAAAATGATTATTCAAAGAAATTTGGCTAAGTCAAGACAAATAAAACCTTAATTAAGTCTTGTAATTATGTCATAAAAATCAGGATACTCACCTAATAAGTTAGGATGATTGGACAATTCGTAATGGCTACTACTTTGCATATTTAATTGAATTGTGATGATCAAACACAAAGATGATGAACACCATATATGAGAAATCACAGGACAATAAGGAAGTTTTAGATGAAAACAAGAGGAATACATTTATTCTTAAACAACATTATTGTTATGAAAAGACACTTGAAGAACCTTATTAATTAAGATTTCAGAGTTCGAATTTGGATAAAGAAGCAATACAGAGTCACCCCCCCTCTCAGTATTGAGAAACATTTCAACATATGTAACCATGTGTTATTGTTCCATCTATAAGAGGTAGCAAGGTTATTTAAACAAACCCAATTTTCCATGTTTCTAAGGCTACATGCATTGCCAAAAAAACTAAGAAAATATTTTTTTGCATTTTGTCCATTGGTATGATTTCTTTATTTTTCCTATAGTTTTACTTTCACTATTTTCAATGCCATATTAATTTAATGTTAAGTGAATATTGTGCATGAATTGGACGTATAAAAATGTAATCCAATATATGTGTCCATTAAGTTTTCCTTGTATAATTTGAGCCATATTTTTGTCAATGTTTCATAGAAACCTGCAAAGGAGATCTAGCTAAACCAAGTACAAACAAAGCTTATAAAGAAAGGATGAGATATTCAATATTAACGAATGAGAAAATATATTCACACTACTCCAATGAGCTGATCAATGAATGATTATTGATACATAGATGATGATCAATATGATTCAATGAATGAGTGAAATACACTCATATATAGAAAAGAGCATTCCATAATTAAGAACAACAATAAAAAAAATAACTTTCTGTAGGAATGCATGCATGCATAATAGTGATGGTCTAAATAGAAAGTCTAAAATAGAACTAGTCAGTTAACTCCCACTGAACTAGTGTGTTGAAAATATAAATTTCTCCAACAATTTCCATCTAGATCTCATATTTATAAGTGTAGAACCTGTGGCCTTAGGATCTTCTATCTTGTTGAGGCTGAAAACATCAATTTTGGAATTATAACATGTTTTCCTTTTTCCTAAATTCCTTCTCCATTTTGATGTATTTTTATTTTTGCAAGTGTATATTCATTTGGACCATTATAATGATGAACTTGTATTTATGTATCATTAATATATATTTTGACATATTTGGGAAATTATATTAGTCAAGTGCTTAATAGAGTTCTTTGTGAATGTTTAATCAAGTCAATTTTTCATCTAGTTCTAATGAATGTTCAAGTTTTAGTAAAACAAATATCGTCCTTTAAGTAACTTCTTTCACCTTTCTAGATTGTTTTTAATAGTATTATGTTTTCTTTAATTTTTAAGAGATTTTTTTTTCTAATCGTTTATAAATGAGACATTTTTTTTTATCTTGTTTTAAATACAACCTTCTAAGGGAATTGAACACTTACATACATTTAAAAAAAATTACTTGTCTTTAAATGCCAAAGAAGCTACTTTGTAATGAAATAGGACCCTCATTTGCTTCTAAGGGCATTGAAAACTCACATACATTTAAAAAAATTACTTGTCTTTAAATGCCAAAGAAGCTACTTTGTAATGAAAGAGGACCCTCATTTGTTGTCATTTTCAAGTTGAGCTTTAGTCATATTACCATTCAATCCAAAATTCATCTTGACCAAATTTTTGGGAAAATATTCCCATGGTGGGATAATTAGAGAAAATTAAATAAAATCAAAGAAAATAATACAAGATTGTGAGTGATTTACCACCAAAATAACATCCAAAAAGTATTAGTGCCTAATGAATCTTAGAAATTATCTCTAGTATTTTTTGGAATCAACGTTAATGTTATGACCCAAGGGAATGGTCATTTACACATTGTCATTTACAAGAACAATGGTTTTTTTAAAATGGTTTTTTTAGCATTGCACTTTGGATTAGATGATGATATGATGCATATTTTTAAAGTTGTAATACCATCCTAAAATAACTCCACACAAATTAAAGATTAATAAAGACAAATAAACACTATAGTGGTGAGGCCCTATAGGCTCAAAACTTCTAAAAAATGGTTGTAAATGAACAAACTGTTACATAAATATTCCCCTACGGACTTGTGAAATTTCCCTTAGATCACTGACCCCTATACCAAAACAGAAACAATCATTTGGACACTACCATTCCTATAAACTCATTTTTCTTATCGAAAAAGAGAGGAGAAGGTGAAGTAGGATGTACTCTGTTTATGACATTCATCCTAGTTTCTCCTATCCGCAGGCTTGATCCAACTTCTAGCTCAAATCAACACCTGCAATGAATAACAAGAAACAAGCGACTTCCTTCTACTCTAATGGATTAGGAAAAAAAAATTCATCTATGCAAATCAAATTAAACATAGACAAGCATAGGAAACTACATACTTGAAGGAAATAAGCCAAGTATATTATATGAGAACCTCAAAAGGAAACTTACAATCTTCAGATGGTGTTGAAACAACCTCTCCAAGTCCTCCTCGTCCAACCCTTGCTCGAAAGATCCACAATCAAAATACCAATGCTTTGTTGATTTTCTTCTCCTTTTGACCATGAGAATGCCTCCATTTATAGGTTTTAATAGGCTCAACTACCTTGGGTATATTTGGAATTAGTTGAGGATATGGCTCCAACAATTTTGATAACTTCCTTAGATGCATCCGTGAAGTTAGATTCGAGCCAAACTAACCCTATCCATCCATAGCTGTTTTTAGAAGAAAGTGGGATTTCTTCCAAGATTTCCTCAACCAACTTAGCGCTCCCTTAAAAAGGGAAACAAAGCACTCCCTTAAAAAGGGAAACAAAGCGCTACAATGCTCCATCTGAGATGGACAAGGAGCACTAGCACTCCCTGTGTATGAGCAGGGGAGTGCTGATCTTCCAAAGAGTTACC
The DNA here is from genome assembly GCA_009831015.1 of Picea engelmannii. Classification (NCBI taxonomy): domain Eukaryota; kingdom Viridiplantae; phylum Streptophyta; class Pinopsida; order Pinales; family Pinaceae; genus Picea; species Picea engelmannii. The sequence continues at coordinate 169,723 of ML800837.1, forward strand.
AAGATGAGTAATTCCCTAGTAAAAACATTTGTTTCGACTGTCAGATGATTATGCTTCTTCTTCTAACACGTTTTAGGGGTTGTAGCAAGTGTTTTCATGGTGTCAATCGAGATGCCATAGTTTAATGAAGGAAAATACAAAACTTACGACACTTGTGACAAAAGTGCGACACTTATGACACTTGCGACAATGAAAATGAGACACTGTCGAAGTGAGAAATTTTGATGTGTAACAAATTCCCCCCCAAAGTGTGAAGTCAGAAAAGGAATTCTGATGGCCGAAACACTTTGTAGATTATTCGAAGCAAGGGTATGGATTTGGAGAACCTGGTAGAAGTTGCAGACAACCATCAAACAATCTTAATATGTGTTCCATTCTTGAGGCATGCATACTTATTCTCAAAATACAATTGACTCAAAGCATGACCGCCAATAAATACACTACAGATCCATGATGATATTGACTAAGGAGATGGCCACCAAAGATACAATGTGGATCCATCTCTCTATGACCTAAATTGATCACAGCCACGGAATAATACACAATGGAGCTATGATATGATAAGAACATAGCCACATATCAATACAAAGTGGATCTATATTAAAACATGTATATCGGTCGGATAATCACCATTGCAACCTGGGTAAAGTGTATATGCAGATGAATACTCAACCTAGGGTCTTCATCCCGATCCTATAACAATACGATTCTGTTAATGTGAATAGATGATTTGATGTCGAACATGACATAAACCACTTGATTACCAATCATTTAGGTATACCATTAACAAGTGTGAGATAAATCACCATCGATGTTGATGATTCTCAAGGTACTTTTAAAGTAAAATCCAACAAATGTGAAAAATGAGTTGAAGTCAAAAATTTGTGGAATCAGTCGGTCTGGGGTCATTGATGTATACCCACTACCGAATGTGAGGAGGCCTACCATTGAGGCATGTAGGTACCAAGGTACTGATGTGTTCTTAATTCTATTTCCCGAATAATTTGCTAAAGTCGACAGGAAAAGACTTGTTGAAGGAGGGCATTGATGTATCGCCCATAAATTGACACGAAAGTTGTCACAAGAAGGAGATAATATATAGTAGATGAAAATAGAATAAAATAGGTATGCGAACTGGTAACTTTGTATATGGCCTACTTTTGAGGTGAATACTTCCCTTGAACACTGAGGCAGGATATAAGACTCAACAACAACGACTCAGAGTGGACCAAAACATAATGCAGTGAGTGCTAAGGCATTATTTGGATGGGCCAACGAAGTAAAAAGACTCATAGGATTAGATTAGTGCAGAGGATTAATGGATTATCCAAGTGTATAGTAAAATGAAAACAAGTGCCATGTTCAAGGGAGACTACGAGAGATGCCTAAAAAGTTCTTAAGAAATTTAACCCACTTCCTTCAATTTTTTCCTCCATCCAGATAGATGAGTACCTCTTTTTCATATAACAAGATCAAGGAGGATAACACATGCTCGATATAACTCACCTTTGGTAATTTCCTCTTCCTTTATTTAACTAATTGGAAGAAGTAAGGGTTCGCCCCCAGATGGGCCCTTCAATGTGTAATTTTGCGAGTCCATAAAAGGAAAACTCGGTTGTTTTTCATGTTTATGGAGTTTGAAAATATCTTAAATAAGACTACGCCATTGTCATTTTTCACGATTTTAGTCTCTGAGGTCCGAAAAAGTATAAAATGATACAACGAAGAACTCTTTTAGTCAGGATTGACTAGAGTGTTCCTTTTCCGTAGTTAGTCTGATGAGACTGAAAAAGGGATAATCTACCACCCAAAAAATGTCTCTTCATATTTTAATGAGCTCGAAGTGTTGCGAAGTTTTCTCAATAATGTCACAAGGTCATCAAAAAATCTTTGTTCCATAAATTCCTGCATAATCAAGTTCTTATGGGAAACAAATTATTAGCAGTTTCTTTAAAAATCGACAATAATTTAGAAAAACTCAAAAATAAAACATTATAAATGTGAAAAAAGGGGTGTAAATGACTTAATTTGGACATACTAAAAATCAATTAGGGAAAAACAAGTCATTCTCACCTTTTGTTTTACCATTTGCCTTTATCTTTGAGTTTTTTCCCCTTTTGGAGTGATTTTTCGGTGTTGATCGTGGGAGCTACAGGTGACCATTTGTGATTATGTCTGGATCATGTTGGTTATTTGGCCTTTCTTATTCATTTGCATGTCTTTTTTAATCTAAATTCAACATGTATTTCATGAGCTTGGGATCCTTGGAAATCCCTAGAGCACCAAACAAGATAGACTCTTTGTTAAGTAATCGAGGGGTGAACTGATTGAGATTTCAATGCCCTGGTACATTCTCTAGGGGAGCGCTAGCACTCTGTTTTTTCCCTCCAGGGAGCGTTGGGTGCAAAACTTATTTTGTTTTTGGTTTTTTAGGCGGTGAAAAGGCAATTATTTTTCTTTAAAACTTGGCTAATGTGATTCTTTTGTGAATTTGCAAGTTTTCACTTAGCCAATCATGATTGAATGGAAGGAAAGAGAACATGAATTCGATGATATGGATGCCATACAAGAACCTCAAGCGAGGGAAGCTCTATGAAACTGCGGCTTGCTAAAGTACTTCAAGCTAAAAAATATGAGAAAATGATTCCTTTTACTTGAGTATCTGATCGAGTTATGGGAAAATGGTGAGAAAGCGTTCCAGATAGGATCACACATGCTTCATATTGACATTGATGATGTGTATTTCCTGACGGTTCTCTTGAAGAGGGGAGAACCTATTCTTTTGTCTGGACATCAGTGTACTCCACAACCGACAGAGGCATATGTCGCCCAGTATTTTGTACCGGGGTCACGCTTGGTAAGAGGAAGGATTGTCAGTAAAGATGTGATGGACCTACTTCTATGATCCATTCTCTTCCCTATCACAAAACTAGCAGGAAGCACCAGTGCCCACCTTGCTTCCAAGTCTCAGATATCATATGCTATTCAGTGCTTGGAGCCCATAATTTTTAACTGGAGTGTAGGGTTCTTAAGGAACATCAAATAGTAGATCTCTAAGTGTCGAACAAGAAGTGTTGGCCCTCGACCAAGTTTTGGAGAACCTTGGTTGTGTTTGACCATTTTTGGGACTTCGACAGGCTGGTCAAAGACAAAGCGCCAGGCAAAGTAGAGATCGCGGGATCTCGCCCCTTTTTGTGGGATTTTTGGGTTTAGTGTTTATGTAACGGGTATGGGATGTCAGCCCATGGGTCTTACCCATGTTTAGGCCCCTTTTGTAATATATAAATAAATAGCTAGGCGATGTAAGAAGGAGTTAGTTGTAAGCCAGTGAGCTAAGTGCAAATAGTTGTAAATGCTTTGTGCATACTGTGTGTTGAGAACTTCGCAGATGTTGCCGAAAGAGCTCATAGTTAGGATTTTGTTGGTGCGCTGTTGAAGCGTTGAACCCTGAGTCCGCCCCTATGCCAACAAATGGTTCCATTGCTGGGACCTGAAACTGTGATTACTGGGAACTGAAGAAAAGAGAAAGCTCTATGCGTAGATCTGTTGCCCTAGTGCACAGTACTCCACTTGACTTGTGAAGATCTGTGCTAAGAAGAGAAGTTCGATTTGAAGAAAAGAGCTTAAAGCTTTGTGCTCTGATAAAGGTAAGATAAGTGAAATTTTTTGTTTCAAAATCATGGATCTAGGTATATTTGATAGATTTCGTCCTAGTCTGAAAACTAGGACACAACTAGAAGAAAGAAGATGTGATATGAATAGATCTGATAAAAATAGTGAAAGATATGTTATCCCTATGCATTTAAAGAAATTTTGGACTAACAAGTGGATGCAGGATTCTAGAAAGAATTTTTTGCAGGTCCATCACTGTGATCCCAGTGCGTAGTACAGGAAAGATTAGGGATCATTTAAGAGAAAGAGAGGATTAACTCTTTGTTATAGTTGTAGAAGACCGAGACATATTGCTAAGGAATGCCCTGGTAGAAGTCCTATTTGTCTTTGTTGTAAAGCTACTAGACATGAGGTTTTGGATTGCCCTAAAATGATTGCTAAACTTGAGAAGATGAACATGAGACAAGAAAACCATGAGGAAGGTCAAGAGACTAAGAATATGCTAAAGAACTAGAAATAATCAGAGGCTATATTATTGCAGATGAAAGAAACACTGAATGATCACAAAGACATCAGTTTATCAGAGATTTTAAAAGAGAAAGAGTGCATAGAAACAAGAATAGGAGACTTCGACATAGACTGTGTATTGGATGCAGAAACATAGGTGAACATTATGAAAAAAAGTACTTGGGAAATCTTAGAAAATCCTGCTATGATTCCTTCATTGGGAGGAATAGGATTGTTTAAAGGAAATCTAATAACCCTATGTGGAAGACTTTCCCATGTACTTATGGTTTCTCATGGAATATCGACAGAAGAAGAATTCAAGGTCATTAAGTTTGCTGAGAATAACGCTTCCTTTGCACTTTTGTTAGGAAAGACTTGGATCGAGAGAGATCAAATCCGAAGGAGAGAAGAAGAGGAAGCTATAGAACAAAAAAAGAAAGAATCAAGGGATTTCATGGCTAAGAGAATAACACTCTTAATATAAGAACAAGAGGACAATTCGAAGCAACTGAGGGCCAGACACTTAGCTGTCAAAGTTGAAAGAACACAAGAATGCTTAAAAGTTGAATATAATCCCCGAGCCATGGACCATGGACTTTGCAAGATCAACCATCCTCAATGTGATGAAGATACCACACTTTGACAGACATCAGGAGGTTAACGCGTGCATTAAACTCCTCCTGTCATGCTACCATGGTGGTTACCTATGGTTGGATTGACGCATCATAGTAGATCTGGCACTGATCCACCAGATCACTGGATTAGGCCTGCAAGGACCCGACCCTTAGGATTTCTATCCAGGGAAGGCCGCAGATCGCGTCCGGGTGCAATGCATAAAAGAAACTTACGACGATGTAGAGAAAGGGAAACATGGCTACAAGGTAGCCTCCATCCAGAATGGCATAGTGCACCTAGCATGCCAGATGATTGCTAGTAACCTTGTCAGGAAGAAGCAACCGACACAGGTCACGGGGTTCGTCATCAACCTTGCAGGAAAATGCGTCGAAGGGATGCAAATGAACTGGGTGAGCTACCTTGTCAATCAGTTGGAGCAAGATTTCCGCAAAGCATAAGACTAGGGCTATGAGTTTCATTTTAGCTGGTTGTTGATTCCCATTGCCTTCATTGCTTGGGAGATGTCAGAAGGAGTGACCTTCCCTAAAATTGAGCAGTCTGAACCATTGGCCGCGAAGTTCACTATGCTCTGGTATTCGAGCGACATGGAAAAACAATGGAAATCCAATGCAGTGTTCCACACATATTATTTACAGCTGAAGAGGGCCATTGGATCTTTCCCTCGCATGATGCTGAATACCCTGCACAAGTTCATGCCACTTGCGAAGTTCCGCACAGATAGGGATTTCATTTACATCACTACGCGTGGGGACGAACACAAGGAAGAAATCCAGTCCTATTACAAACTCATAGAGGAGGACATGGAAGAAATAACCAAGGAATGGCCTAGAGAGTTCCTTGTACCGGTCGAACAGACAGAACTCTTCGACCCAGACCTCATTGGAAGTCCTGTAGTCACCTGAGAAGAATATGATGTGCCCAACAACAACATGAAGAAAAATAAGGAAGAGGTACAAGAATTGAACAACACATCAAAGGAAACTACACCAGATTCACCTGAAGAAGGAGGAGGTGACAAAGTAGACAAAGAAGATGATGAAGGGGAAGAAAACAAACAAGAACATGGTGAAGTGACACCACCTAAGGATCCCATCACAGAGGCTGATACATCCAAGAAAAGAAAGGGTTCCCCGAAGAAACCTTCATCGCGAAAGAAGTCAAAAGCCAATAAAACTCCATTTCAGACTGTGCTCACGGTATATTATATTGACCTCATCATCGTCGCTGTATCAGATACCTCAGAGGACATTTTTCAGTGAAGCGAAGCCAAAAAAGAGACAATGTTTGACAGGATTGAGGTGGATCTCAAAGGGGTACAACAGGCTCTTTATTCGAGCCACGCAGTGTCTATTGCACCATTTTTAGCAGGGGACATAGAAGTAGGAGATGAGCCTGCCCAACTATGAAGATTAGTAGATTCGACGGAGGCTCGCCTTCGTTGGGTCCATGAAGAAAAGGAGCAGGCCACAGAGGCATTATAACAAACAAAAGAAGAAGCCTTAGAGTAATTCCAGGTTGCATAGCAAGAGAAAGATGACCTCCATGCGAAGTTTGCAAAGGATAAAGCACAGATCCAGAAGGAAAAAGAACAACTTCTTGCAGAGCAGATTGGAGTTATAGAGGCGGTCACAAGACCACTTCGCTCTGTGCCAGGCCTCACACAAATATAAGAAGACATAATGGAGAGTCAAGTGGAGAAGCTCACTGAAGCTCTTCAACAACTTCAAGCAAGAGTGGTAGAACTGGAACTGCAAGCCGTGCCAAGCACTCCGCAGGAAGTGCAAGATTAGAGGGAAGAAACTGCTGGGAGAAAAATCGAAAGAATCAAGGCATTGGCCTTAGAAAGAAAGAAATTAAGAAATCAAAGTGCGCAGACCTATGAGCACCTTGCAGAGGACCCAAAACTAAGGAAATTGGAGTCACAACTCTATGAGGCAAAGAAACAAGCAATGACAGTACAAGCACAGTTGAAGTCGTTGTCTGCAGTCGAGAGGATGAAAAGGTCCCAGGAACAACGCACCATTCAACAACAGGTCCATGCCATCCAGAGTAAAGTCATGGAAGTGACCCAGAGGCTACAACCAATGCAGGATGAAGCCTGCACTCTTTTTGAGGAAATTGAGGGACAAGGTGCACAGCTAGAACAAGTAGTCACCACATTGGAACAACGATTGGAAGGACAGATGACCGAGAAAGTTATTTAGGAGTTCGCAAAGAAGGAGGCTTTGGCAAAGAAGCAGGTCGAAGCCACTCGAGCCAAGCTTGAGGCCTTCGAAGCAGAGTTTCCCATATCAGAGTGACTTGGGACGAGTCATAGGTGAGTGTTGGAGGCCTGTTGGCCCTCGACCAAGTTTTGGAGAACCTTGGTCGTGTTTGACCATTTTTGGGACTTCGACAGGCTGGTCGAAGACGAAGCGCCAGGCGAAGCGGAGATCAAGGGATCTCGCCCCTTTTATGGGATTTTTGGGTTTAGGGTTTATGTAACGGGTATGGGATGTCGGCCCATGGGTCTTACCCATGTTTAGGCCCCTTTTGTAATACATAAATAGATAGCTAGGTGATGTAAGAAGGATTCAGTTGTAATCTAGTGAGATAAGTGTAAATAGTTGTAAATGCTTTGTGCATACTATGTGTTGATAACTTGTAGAGCTAAGTGCAAGTGATTGTAAGAAGGCTCTATGCTATGCCAAAATCGGGGAAGGAGGATCTGGCGAGGTGCGCGCATATCTCCTGTCCTATGCAGAGTGGGTTTTGTGGCTCTGTGCATGTAAGAGGATTGAAATAAGATAATAAAGAAGATGAAGAGTTGGTGGACGTAGTCCCACGTTGGGGGTGAACCACGTATATCCTTTGTTATGGTTCGTTGTGTTGTGTTGTTCACGTGGTTGTGTATTTATTTTCTTAGTGATTATTAAGGATGAATGTTTAATGCTTAGTGATATGAATGAATGCTAGATCTGATATATTTCTATACGCTAAGTGCTTGGATGTGGTAGATATTGTTGAATACTACGTTGTTCTTTAATTAAGGTTTTACGTGTGATTCAAATAAGGTTTAAAGACTAATGAATGTTAACTTCTAAGTGCTTTGTTAAAGCATTGTGATCACAGATCTGTGTCCCATCTAGGTTGTAGACACTTGAGTCCTGCAACCCCCCCTACCTCTAGCTCAGGCGAGACTTCATCTGCTTCACAGGTGTTGCCGAAAGGGCCGGTAGTTAGGGTTTTGTTGGTGCGTTGTTGAAGCGTTGAACCTTGGGTCTGCCCCTATGCCAAAAAATGGTTCCGTTGTTGGGACATGAAACTGTGATTGCTGGGAACTGAAGAAAAGATAAAGCTCTGTGCATAGATCTGTTGCCCTAGTGCGTAGTACTCTACTTAACTTGTGAAGCTATGTGCTAAGAAGAGAAGTCCGATCTAAAGAAAAGAGGTAAGATCTAAAGGTTTGTGCTCTGATAAAGGTAAGATAAGTGAAATTTTTTGTTTCGAAAGCATGGATCTAGGTATATTTGATAAATTTCATCCTAGTATAAAAACTAGGGCACAACTAGAAGAAAGAAGATGTGATATGAATAGATCTGATAAAAATAGTGAAAGATATGTTATACCTATGCATAGAAAGAAATTTTGGACTAACAAGTGGATGCAGGATCCTAGAAAGATTTTTTTGCAGGTCCATCACTGTGATCCCAGTGTGTAGTACAGGAAATATTGGGGATCACTTAAGAGAAAGCAAGGATTAACTCTTTGTTATAGTTGCAGAGGACCGAGACATCTTGCTAAGGAATGCCCTAGTAGAAGTCCTATTTGTCTTTGTTGTAAAGTTACTAGAAATGAAGTTTTGGATTTCCCTAGAATGATTGCTAAAGTTGAGAAGATGAGCATGAGACAAGAAAACCATGAGGAAGGTCAAGAGACTAAGAATATGCTAAAGAACTAGAAAGAATAAGAGGTTATATTATTGCAGATGAAAGAAACACTGAATGATCACAAAGACATCAATTTATCCGAGATTTTAAAAGAGAAAGAGTGCATAGAAAAAAGAATAGGAGACTTCGACATAGACTGTGTATTGAATGCAGAAACATAGGTGAACATTATGATAGAAAGTACTTGGGAAATATTAGGAAATCTTGCTATGATTCCTTCATTGGGAGGAATAGGATTGTTTAAAGGAAAGCTGATAACCCTATGTGGAATACTTTCCTATGTACTTATGGTTACTCATGGAACATCGACAAAAGAAGAATTCTAGGTCATTAAGTTTGCTGAGAACAATGCTCCCTTTACACTTTTGTTAGGAAAGACTTGGATCGAGAGAGATCAGATCTGAAGGAGAGAAGAAGAGGAAGCTATAGAACAAAAAAAGAAAGAATTAAGGGATTTCATGGCTAAGAGAATAGCGCGCTCAATAGAAGAATGAGAGGACAATTTGAAGCAACCAAGGGCCAAAGACTTAGCTGTTGAAGTTGAAAGAACACAAGAAGGCTTAAAATCGAAGATAATCCCCCAGCCGTGGACCATGGACATCACAAGATCAACCATCCTCAATGTGATGAAGATACCACACTTTGACAGACATCAAGAGGTTAATGCTTGTGTTAAATGCCTCTTGTCATGCTACCATAGTGGTTACCTATGGTTGGATCAATGAATCACAGTAGATCTGACGTTGATCCACCAGATCACTGGATTAAGCATGCAAGGACCCGACCCTCAGGATTTTTACCCAGGGAAGGCTGCAGATCACACCCTAGCACAATGCATAAAAGAAACTTACGACGATGTAGAGAAAGGGAAACGGGGCTACAAGGTAGCCTCCATCCAGAATGGTGCAGTGCGCCTAACTTGCCATATGATCGCTCGTAAGCTCATCAGGAAGGACCAACCAACTCAGGTCACCGGGTTTGTCTTCGACCACGTAGGAAAATGCGTCGAAGGGATGCAAATGAACTGGGCAAGCTACCTCATCAACCAGTTGGCGCAATATTGCTGTGAAGCACAGGACCGGGTCTACGAGTTTCATTTTAGCTGGTTGCTGATTCTCATTGCCTTCATTGCTTGGGAGATGCTGGAAGGAGCGAACTTCCCTGAAATTGAGATTGTTCTCATGGTAGATGATTATGACCTCATCATCGTCGCTGTATCAAATACCTCAGAGGACACTGCGGATCTCAAAGGGGTACAACATGCTCTTTATTCGAGTTGCGCAGTGTCTACTACACCATTGTTAGTAGGGGACATAGAAGTAGGAGATGAACATGCCTAGCTACACAGATTAGCAGATTCAACAGAGGCTCACCTTCGTCGGGTCAATGAGGAAAAGGAGCAGGCCACAGAGGCATTAAAGCAAGCAAAATAAGAATCCTTAGAGAAACGTCGGGTTGTGCAGCAAGAGAAAGATGACCTCCAGGTGAAGTTTACAGAGGATAAAGTGCAGGTCCAGAAGGAAAAAGAACAGTTGCTCCCAGAGCAGATTGGAGTTACAGAAGCAATCACTAGAGCACTTAACTCTGTGCCAGGCCTCACACATAAAGAATAAGACACAGTGGAGAGTCAAGTGGATAAGATCGTTGAAGCTATTCAACAGCTTCAAGCAAGAGTGGCAGAACTGGAACTTCAAGCCGTGCTAAGCACTCCGCAGGAAGTGCGATATTAGAGGGAAGAAACTGCTCAGAGCACAGTCAAAAGAATTAAGGCATTGGCCTTAGAATGCAAGCAATTTAGAAGTCAAAGTGTGAAGACCTATGAGTGCCTTGCAGAGGACCCATAACTAAGGACATTGGAGTCACAACTCCAGGAGGCAAAGAAACAAGCAACGACAGTACAATCACAGTTGAAGCCGCTGTCAGTAGTTAAGAGGATGAAAAGGTCCCAGGAACAACACATTGTTCAACAACAAGTCCATGCCATCTAGAGTAAATTCATGGAAGTGAACCAGAGGCTATAGCCAGTGCAGGATGAAGCCTGCACACTTTTTGAGGAAATTGAGGGACAAGGTGCACAGATATAACAAGTAGTCACCACGGTGGAACAACGATTGGAAGGACCGGTGACTGAGAAAGTTATTTAGGATTTTTCTGAGAAGGAGGCTTTGGTGAAGCAACAGGTCGAAGCCGTTTGAGCCAAGCTTGAGGCCTTCGAAGAAGATTTTCCCAGATCAGAGTGACTCAGGATGAGTCACATTTGAGTGTTGGGGGCCTGTTGGCACTCGACCAAGTTTTGGAGAACCTTGGTTGTGTTTGACCATTTTTGGTACTTCGACAGGCTGGTTGAAGACGAAGTGCCACGAGAAGTGGTGATCACGGGATCGAGGCAGAGCTCAAAGGGGTACAATAGGCTCTTTATTTGAGCTGCGTAGTGTCTACTATGTCGTTCAGGGGACATAGAAGTAGGAGATGAGCCTGCCCAGCTACGCAGATTAGCAGATTCGACAGAGGCTCACCTTCGTCGGGTCCATGAGGAAAAGGAACAGGCCACATATGCATTAAAGAAAGCAAAATAAGGAGGCTTAGAGCAATGTTAGGTTGCGCAACAAGAGAAATATGAACTCCAGGTGAAGTTTGCAGAGGATAAAGCGTAGATCCAGAAGGAAAAAGAACAACTGCTTGTAGAGAAGATTGGAGTTATAGAAGCAGTCACTAGAGCACTTCTCCCTGTGTCGAGCCTCACACAAATAGAATAATACACAGTGGAGAGTCAAGTGGAGAAGTTCATTGAAGCTATTCAATAGCTTCAAGCAAGAGTGGAAGAACTAGAACTACAAGCCGTGCCAAGCACTCCGTAGGAAGTACGATATCAGAGGGAAGAAACTGCTCATAGCGCACTCGAAAGAATCAAGGAATTGGATTTAGAATGCAAGCAATTAAGCAGTCAAAGTGAACAGACCTATGAGCGCCTTGCAGAGGACCTAGATCTAAGGAAATTGGAGTCACAACTCTAGGAGGCAAAGCAATAAGAAGCAATAATACAAGCACAGTTGAAGCTACTACCAGCAATCAAGAGGATGAAAAGGTCCCAGGAACAACACACCGTTCAACAACAAGTCCATGCCATCTAGAGTAAAGTCATGTAAGTGACCCAGAGGCTACAACCAGTGCAGGATGAAGTCTGCACACTTTTTGAGAAGATTGAGGGACAAGGTGCACAACTAGAACAAGTATTCACCATGGTGGAACAACATTTGGAAGGACCGGTGACCGAGAAAGTTATTAAGGAGTTCACTGAGAAGGAGGCTCTGGAAAAGTAGCAGGTCGAAGCTGCTCGAGCCAAGATCGAGGACTTCAAAGCAGAGTTTACCAGATCATAGTGACTCAGGATGAGTCATAGGTGAGTGTTGGGGGCCTGTTGGCGCTTGACCAAGTTTTGGAGAACCTTGGTCGTGTTTGACCATTTTTGGGACTTCGACAGGCTGGTCGAAGATGAAGCGCCAGGCGAAGCTGTGATCGTGGGATCTCACCCCCTTTTGTGGGATTTTTGGGTTTAGGTTTTATGTAACGGGTATGGGATGTCGGCCCATGGGTCTTACCCATGTTTAGGCCCCTTTTGTAATATATAAATATATAACTAGGCGATGTAGGAAGGAGTCAGTTGTAAGCCAGTGAGCTAAGTGCAAATAGTTGTAAATGATTTGTGCATACTATGTGTTGAGAACTTGCAGAGCTAAGTGAAAGTTATTATAAGAAGGCTCTATGCTGTGCCAAACTCGGGGAAGGAGGATATGGCGAGGTGCGTGCAAATATCTTGTCCTATGCAGAGTAGGTTTTGTGGCTCTGTGCATGTAAGATGATTGAAAGAAGATAATAAAGAAGACGAAGAGTTGGTGGACATAGCCCCACACTGGGGGTGAACCACGTATATCCTGTGTTATGGTGCTTTGTGCTATGTTGTTCATGTGGTTTTGTATTTATTTGCTTAGTGCTTATTAAGGATGAATTTTTAATGCTTAGTGATATGAATTAATTCTATATCTGATATATTTCTATATGCTAAGTGCTTGGATGTGGTAGATATTGTCGATTACTATGCTGTTCTGTAATTAAGGTTTTACCTGTGATGTGAATAAGGTTTAAAGACTCTTGAATGTTAACTGATAAGTGCTCTATTAAAGAATTGTGATCATAGATATGTGTCCCAGTGTTCAAGGATAAATTCGTGAGTGCGGACACAGACCAATCTCCGCAGATCCACCTGGATCTGGAACAAACCGTGACAGAATACTACTCTTTCCCTAGTTCTAAAGTATTGAATGGACAAGAGAAGAAGGATGATGTACTTACTTTATGAAATCTCTCCTTATCTCTGTTGATCCTCGCTCTGCTACGATGCTCTTGCGTCGTCCAATCACAACAAAGAGATTAATATATTCAAAACTCTAGACTATACATGTGATCAAGGAATCATGTAATAAGATGATATCATCATTATGGGAAAGGGACATATTCATTTATTATATTAACTGAAAGAAAAGAAATACAACCTGAGCCTTGATGTCGTAGATCTCCTTTCAACGGCTTCTAGCTTTGACACACACACATTTGCTCATCATGCATGAAGAATCTCCACTACTTGTGATAACCTGGTGGCTGTC
>ML800838.1:19381-41069 GCA_009831015.1 Picea engelmannii
GTAACTCTTCATGCTATGAATAATAAGAAAACCGATATCTCCGCTTGGTGGACGTAGCCCAACGATTGGGTGAACCACGTAAATCCTCGAGTTTTATGTATGATTTGTTTCTGTATTAATTTCGCTGCATATTAGTTTATGTTCTGGTGGCTGCAAGGTTAACAATTGGTATAAGAGCGTCGTTGAGGAGTAGAATCTCTACGCAGGGACTGGAGGGAGAATCATTATTTAAAGGAAGCACAGATTTGATAGAGGGACCATTGTTTCCAAGTCAGCGTTGGGCGCCCCTAGTGAAGGGAGTGTTGATACTCCTCTGGACTTACATAATTTTCAAATTTAAACATCAGCGTCGGGGTCTCTATACAAAGAGCACGCTGATCTTATGGAATTACAGAATTGGTATCATCTTCCAATACGAAATTTACACCTTTTAAAAGTGTGAATGGTATGTATGGATAGACAAACTTTAGGGTATCCGATCACCTTCAAAATTTTCAAGATAAAAGGTATGTATGGATAGACAAACTTTATGGTATCCGATCACCTTCAAAATTTTGAAGATAAAAGGTATGTATGGTATTAAATATTAATTTTAAAGAGTTGAACTTTTGTGGATTTGGTAAAAGGTTTTATTAAGGTATAAAATATTTTTAAAATATTTTTAAAACCTTTTCACCATTAGTTTTGGGTTCAGTCTTTAAGTATAAGATTATTTTTCATATAAAGGGCTTGGTTTTATAAGCAGTGGTTTTGGAATTTTTTCTTCTGCTAATGACGAAAACTCAGAGTGCTGAGTTCGAAATCGAGAATTTCAATGGAAAAAATAATTTTGAGATCTAGAAGGTGAAGATGCATGATCTTCTCGTGCAACAAGGCGTGGTGAAGGCGCTTTTGGGAAAATCAAAGAAACCCGCGACCATTTCAGATGAAGAGTGGGAAGAGATCGATGCGAGAGCACTGAGTGCCATATGATTGTGTTTGGATGATGATGTTTTGTTCAACATTGTCTCGGAAAAGACATCATCCCGTTTGTGGATGAAGCTGGAAAGATTATATATGACAAAATCCTTGACGAACAAGATCATCCTGAAAATAAAATTGTACAATATGCGCATGAAGGAAGGTACGAAATTATTGATCATTTAAATACTTTTAATACTCTTTTAGTCCAGTTGACTAGCATGGGAGTGAAATTCGAATCTGAAGACAAGGAAATTACATTATTGTGTTCTTTGCCCGAGTCATGGGATCACTTTGTTACCTCTATTAGTTTCAGTTCAACATAAAGTATTGAGTTTGATGTTATTGTTGGAGCTTTACTGTCTGAGGAAACAAGGAAGAAATCCAATCTAGAAACCTCTACATCTAAGGTGATGATGGTCAGAGGAATACCTAAAGAAAGAGGACATGTTCAGGGGGAGTTCTCTCGGTCAAATTCGAAGGGAAAGAAGAGCAAACTTAAGTGTTTGTTTTGTGGCAAATTTGGACACCTGAAGAATGATTGTTGGAAGTGACAACAAGCCTCCAAAGAATACCCTCCAAAAGAGACGAAGGAAGCAAATGCAACCGAAATAGGTTCAACAACAAGTTCAGGTATGGATGATGAAGTTTTAACAATTGGTATTGTTTCACGTTATGATCAACAATGGTTATTAGATTCTGGTTCTTCAAATCACATGTGTCTTCATAGACACTAGTTTATTACTTACCAATCTATAGATGATGGAATTGTTTACATGGGAAATGATATATCATGTAAAGTTGTGGGAATTGGTAGCATTCGAATTAAGATGTTTGATGGATCTGTTAAGATACGAATTGATGTGAGACATGTACCTGAGCTAAGGAAGAACCTAATCTCTTTGGGAATCTTAGACACTGGAGGATATAAAAGTGTTTTTCAAGGTGGAGTTATGAAGGTCTACAAAGGAATCCTACTGGTCATGAAGGCGAAGAAGGTTGGAAACATGTTTATGTTAGAAGGAAGAACCGAGTCAGATCATGCGACAACTGTATCTGAGAATGACAATGATTCTATTCGACTGTGGCATCAACGATTGGGCCATAGGAGCGAAAGATGATTGAAGGTATTTCACAAGTTACTTCCTAGTCTAAAGTCTTTAAAGTTAGATTTATGCAAGCACTGTATTTATGGAAAACATAATAGGTAGAGATTTAAAACTGGAAGACACACTAGTGAAGGAATCCTTGATTATATCCATTCTAATGTTTGGGGGCCATACCCTACTATTTAGTATGGAGGATCATCATACTTTGTTACTTTTATAGATGATTTACCTAGGAAGGTGTGGATCTATATGTTGAAAAGAAAGGCTGATGTGTTTATTGTTTTCAAGTAGTTTAGAGATTTAGTTGAAAAGAGCACTGGTAGGTCCATTAAATGTTTAAGAACTAATAATGGTGGTGAATTTACGTCAATGGAATTTGAGAACTATTGCAAGGAGTTTGGGATTGATAGGCATAAAACCACTGCCTATACTCCTCAGCAAAATGGAGTTGTTGAACTCATGAACAAGACTCTTCTAGAGAGAGCAAGGAGTATGCTTAGTAATGCCAACTTGAAGCAGGAACTGTGGGCAGAATAAGTAACTACAACTTGTTATCTGGTGAATCGATCACCATCAACAACAATAGAGTGCAAGATTCCTGAAGAGGTATGGAAAGGTCACCCTTGTAATTATTCTAATCTTAATTTTTTTTTGTTTTGAAGCCTATGCTCTAATTCCAAAACATCAACGTTCTAAGTTAGATCCAAAATAGAAAAGGCTTACATTTGTTGGATATGGTGATGGTATTAAGGGGTACAGGTTGTGGGATCTTGCTGCCCACAAGATCACAATTAACAGAGATGTAATATTTGATGAATCATCTCTCATCAAATCAGATGTAGATGTTCAAATGAAACATGTAGAAGTACTTAGATATCAATAGATTCAGTTTGAAACTCGTTCAACTACATATGAGTGTGAATATGACCAAATTTTTGAAGATGTTCATGAAGAGGTTCTTGCAGAGGAAAACATGGATGATGATGACAATCAACAGATTGTGGATGAGCCACAAAATTCCCTAAGGAGGTCTACACGGGTCAGAGTTCCTCCAAGAAGGTATGATGATTTTGTTTCATCAGTTTATTTAAGTACTAATGATGATGAACCTTTGTGCTATCAGGAAGTTGTGGAGGGCTCTAACAGTGAAAAATGGAAAGAAGCAATGGAGTATGAAATGAATGCTTTAGCGAAGAATGCTACATGGGACCTGGTAGAACTTCCAAGAGACAAGAAAATTGTAGGTTGCAAGTGGGTCTACAAGTTGAAGAAGGGTTTTTATGATAAGGTAGAAAGGTACAAATCAAGGTTGGTTGCAAAAGGATATTCTCAGAAAGAAGGTATTGAATTTCATGAGATTTTTTCACCAGTTGTTAAAATCGTTTAAATTCAAAGTATGTTAGCATTGGTTGCATTACTTGATTTGGAGTTGGAGCAGCTAGATGTTAAGACTGCTTTCTTACATGGAGATTTGGATGAGGATATTTACATGGAACAACCTGAAGGGTTCATTCATAATCGCAACAAGAAATTTGTTTGTAGGCTCAAGAAATCATTGTATGGTCTGAGGTAGTCTCCTAGACAATGGTAAAATAAATTTGACTCTTTCATGATGAGCCAGAATTATATAAGGAGTGAGTATGATCATTGTGTTTACTTTAAGAAATTGAATAATGGCATATTCATTATCTTAGTATTGTATGTTGATGATATGCTTTTAGCAAGCAAAATCATAGCTGAGATCAACAGGTTAAAGGCTCAAATGGCTAGGACGTTTGATATGAAAGATCTAGGAGAAGCAAAGCAGATTTTGGGCATGGAGATATTCAAAGACAAAAGGAATGGTAAGATTTGGTTGTCACAAAATAATTATGTCAAGAAAATACTTTTGAGGTTTGGTATGAATAGTGTGAAACCAATTTTTGTACCTTTCGCTTCCCATTTTAAGCTTTCTTCAAGTTTATGTCCTAGTACAAAAGAAGAAAAGGAACATATGTCTCGAATAATGTATGATAATGCAGAAGGAAGTTTAATGTATGCGATGGTTAGTACATGACCAAACATTTCATATGCAGTTGGGGTTGTCAGCAGATATATGGAAAATCCAGGTAAAGAGCACTGGGAAACAATGAAATGGATGCTTCAGTATCTTAGGGGCACAAGTGATTACTGTATCACCTATAACGATGATTGTGAGTTAGTCTGTGGATATGTTGATCCTAATTTTGCAAGTGATTTGGACAAAATGAGGTCAACTTCAGGATATGTCTTTACTCTTGCAGGTGGAGCTATTAGTTGGATGTCAAAGCTATAGAGCATTGTTTCTTTAACCACTACAAAAGCAAAATACATAGCTGCTTCACATGCTTGCAAAGAGGCGGTTTGGTTAAAAGGTTTGTTTGGTGAGTTTGGAAGGATGCAGGACAAAATAAAGCTACTTTGTGATAGTCAAAGTGCTATTCACTTGGCCAAGAATCCAGCCTAATCCAGCCTACCATAGTAAAACTAAACATATTCCTATTAAGTACCATTTTGTAAGATAGGTCATCGATGAAGGTGGAGTTTCTCTCGAAAAGGTTCATACAAAAGCGAACTGCGTAGACATGTTCACAAAACCAATACTTTTAGAAGCTACGATGGTGCTTGGCTTCTCTTGGCTTGCAGAAAAGGAGATGAACTAAAGAATGAACAAGGTATCAAATAATTGTTGTCAAGGTGGATATTATTAAATGGTGACAACAACTCAACGATTAGGCGACGATCATTCTTCCATAGCTTGTGCAATGATATGGATCGATTCCTAGAATTTGGGTGTTGTTGAAACAAACAACCACAAATAGAATTAGATTGGTGTGTAATTAATAAATTCATTTTCTTGAAACTGTGAGAGGAAGACTATAAATTCATGTATACAATGAGATGTAGAGTGTGAGATGTTGTAACTCTTCATGCTATGAATAATAAGAAAACAGATACCTCTTCTTGGTGGGCGTAGCCCAACGATTGGGTGAACCACATAAATCCTCGAGTTTTATGTGTGATATGTTTCTATATTAATTTCGCTGCATATTGGTTTATGTTTTGGTGGCTACAAGGTTAACAAATGCTAGATCAAATAGAGAAGAATGACACTTGGGAATTGGTTCCAAGACCAAAGAATAAGAATGTGATTGACACAAAGTGGGTTTTCATAAATAAATTGAATGAAGATGGACATGTTACAAGGAACAAAGCTAGATTGGTATGTAAAGGATACACACAAGTTGAAGGAATCGACTTTAAAGAGACATTTGCCCTAGTTTCCATAATGGAAGCAATCCGATTGCTTTTAGCTTATGCATGCTCCAAGAATATTAAAGTGTATCAGATGGATGTAATCATATTTTCTGAACGGGGAACTTGAAGAAGAAGTCTACATTGAACAACCAGAAGGATTTCAGTTGTTAGAGAATGCAGATTATGCGTGTAAATTGAAGAAGGCCTTGTATGGTCTAAATTAGGCTCCTAGAGCATGGTACTCTAGACTTGATAGATATATACAACATGCAGGGTTCAAAAAAGGAAGCACAAACAACAAACTTTACATCAAGGTAACTCAAGATAATATTTTATTAATTGAAGTTTATGTTGATGATATTATTTTTGGAAGTACTGATGACAAGTTAAGCCAGAAATTTGCAAAGGATATGCAGAATGAATTTGAAATGTCATTACTCGGAGAACCATCCTTCTTTCTGGGTCTTCAGATACGTCAAAGAAACCAAGGAATTTTTATTTCTCAAACTAAGTATACCAGAGAAATGCTAAAGAGGTTCAGAATGGAAGATTGCAAACTCATTACCACTCCTATGCAAACCAGTTGCAAGTTGAGAAAAGATGATGATTCAAAGTCTACAGAACAGAGAAAATACATGTCAATGATTGGTATCTTACTATATGTGATAACATCCAGACCATATGTAATGTAGGCAGTTGGACAGGTGGTACGATTTCAAGCAGCACCAAGGGAATCACATGTATTAACAATGAAGAGGATTTTCAGATATCTCAAAGGAACAAAAGAGTTCGGATTATGGTATCCAAAATGAAAGGATT
Source organism: Picea engelmannii (assembly GCA_009831015.1). Lineage (NCBI taxonomy): Eukaryota > Viridiplantae > Streptophyta > Pinopsida > Pinales > Pinaceae > Picea > Picea engelmannii. The sequence goes on from ML800838.1 coordinate 25,546, forward strand.
TATCACTTATTGCTTACACAGATGCAGATTGGGCAGGTTGCATTGATGACCGATAAAACACTGGTGGAGCAACGTTCTACTTGGGTGAGTGTTTAGTATCATGGCTAAGCAAGAAACAATCACCAATATCATTATCTACAACCGAAGCATAATATATTGCAACAACATGATGTTGTACTCAGGTTCTATGGATGAAACAAACTTTGATAGATATACAGGTTGAGTATGATTAGCCCCATTCCAATCTATTGTGATAATACAAGCGCCCTCAATATCTCAAAGAACCTGGTGATGCACTCCAAGATGAAGCACATTCCAATAAAATATCACTTTCTACGGGAACAGGTTGCAAAGAAGAACATCAGAGTTGAATATGTGGGCACAAAAGAACAAGTGGCATAAATCTTTACAAAACCACTTCCAAGAGAAGCCTTTGAGTATCTTTGTCAGAGACTCGGAGTAATTTCTACGCCAAAATGAATGCTTTTGAATGCTTATCTTATATATCTTAGATTTACACGAGGAAGCACCATAAAGAGGTCAGTTCAGGTTGGGAGATCGGTTTCAAGAAGAGTTCAGTCAAGGGGAGTATCCCCAAGGACAGTTCAGTCAAGGGGAGCATCCCCAGATGGAAATATACATTTTCCATTGATGAAAAACGGTGAGAGATTTATCAGATGCAAAGGTAAATGCTTTGAGAAAGAGAATAGAGGCATGGTTCCAAGGGGAGCGATGGTCACAAGGGGAACATGCGTGATATGACTTCAGTATTGCATCAGAATGTTGGAATCAATGCCAAAGGGGGATATTGTTTATTATTTGGGTTGGTTGTCATTTATTTCAACCCTTGAAGAAACTCTGGTAGCGAATTCTGGTAGCACAAAGGTTTGGGTAATGGACCCAAGTTTGTTTGATGTATAATGGTATGAGTTTAATATATTTGAAGGTAAGAATATTATATATGGATAGTACATGACATGCCATTTTCRATGGTATGGGGAACGTCACATAACTCCTCACGGTTAGAGAGTTATGGCCATGTGAAGTTGGAGAACCCTCATGAGTCATCTAGAAGCCCCAAAACGTCAAAGTAGTCAAAGTGGTTGCAAAGAAGAAATTATTTAAATAATAAAGTGAAGTGATGAGTGTACTATAAGTCAAAGTGGATACAAAAGAAATGATTTAAATAATAAAATTAATGGACAAATTACTAAGTGGACAAGTGGTTAGAAGTGGGTTAGCCCTAAGATAAGGAAAGTGGTTTAAGATGGTTAGAAGGTAACCCCTTGAGGAAGCTACATAAAAAGTATAAATAAGAGGCAAGGGTCTCTCATTTAATTACAATTGAGCATATTGAATATCTACAAGTGATTGAGGTAACCAAAGGATAACTAAGGAGAATTTCAGAGGGAAGGTGAAGTAAAGAAGGCCGAAATTCAAGGGAGGATAAATTATTTTGATGATGCTTTCTAAGGTATGTTATTTGCAGGTCATCTCACCATTTTTGCAATAACTTTTTTTCTAGAATGATTCAGATCGCAAAATCTGGAGGTCGTTGAGGAAACATATCCAAATAGCTTTGATAAAAATTGCGTCTTGTGGTTCGTTGTATTATTGGAGTTACACTCCGTGGAAAATAGGGTTTGTGGCTAGTCCTGAAACTAGTCTAAAACAGGTGTTTCAGGTAAAAACGTCATAACTTCTTCGTAACAGATTCAAATTTAGTAAGACCAAATGTATTGGCTATAGTACAGTCTGTGGTATTATGTGTACTATTTTCAGATCCTAAAAACAAATATTCCATGTGCGGCACACTCTACAAGTTCTCTCTCTAGAATAATCCATAATTCAACAAGGTATGCCATTTTTGCTATAACGCCTTTTCTGAGAGGTTCCAAGTAGTGAAACCTGGAGGAATTTCATAAAAGAAACTGAAGAAAATTGTGTACTATTTTCAGATCTTTATTCATTACAGGTACATAGTTATGATTATTTCAAGTTAGGGTTGGTGACTAATCCAAAACTAGTCATGTGAGACTAAAGTAAAATTTGATGAAAATGCTAGTCTCTTGTTGAGGAAGGTTTGTAGGTATGTGATCATATACACTATGTATGTTACAGAGTTACAGGTACATTGTTATGATTATCGCAAGTTAGAGTTGTTGACTAATCCAAAACTAGTCATGTGAGACTAAAGTAAAATTTGATGAAAATGCTAGTCTCTTGTTGAGGAAGGTTTGCAGGTATGTGATTATATACACTAGGTCTGTTACAAAGTTACAAATTAGATTTGGATGATGAAATTGATGAGGGATTTTGGTTGATGTATGTTACAGATAGATGTTGTATAACAGTGAGGTTGTGGAACATGGTTTGATGTAATGGTTTATGGTATTGGGTTTATGGATAGAGTGATGATTTGTTAGATAAATTTTGATGGTTATATTGGTATATGTATTTGGTATATGGTTGAGGTACATGTTGGGTACATGGTTGAGACAAGTAGTTGATGAGTTGACACATACATGAGGTGTATAGTTGATGATGTTGATACATCTTGATGGGTAGTTTATGCATGATTGGTACATACTTGGTACATGGTTGGAGGCACTTGTTAGTAGTATTATTGACACATGGTTTATGGATGATGTAGCATACTTGTCTTGGTATATTATTAGAAGCACATATTGATCTTGGTGATGATTATGAGTTGTTGTGTTATGCTTGTTTGGTGCACATCTTGGTGATATTGTGCATATGGTTGAGAGTTGTCTTGGTGAGTAGATTTGATTTGGTTGATAAGATTGATGAGACATGTTGTTGTGATAGGTTTTTGGATAGGTTATTGTGACAGGTTATTTGTATAGGTTTGGTGCATGGTTGATGCACTTGTTTATGGTACAGATTGATGGTAGATGTTGGTACAGGTTGTTACAGGTTGTTTGGTGCAGGTTGATTGGTACAGGTTTACAACAGTATATCAAACAATGATAGTGTGACAGTGGTTCCATAATTCTACTTATATTTCAGGGTGGTTGGACGGAGCAATGACAGGTGGTTGTAGCCACCTTCCGGTTGTAGCCTGAGAACATAGGAGGTTGTAGCCAAAGAATTGGGGAGTTGGAGCTTCCTTCAGGTTGTAGCCTGAGAAACTAGGGGGTTGGAGCCTCCTTCCAGTTGCAGCTGGAAAAAAAGGAAGTTGGTGCTTCCAATGAATGTAATTCTTAAAGACATATAATAAAAAACATTCTGTTGTTTTCTCCCACTTTGGGTTTCCACGTAAAAACAATGGTGTATTGTGTATGTGTATGATTGCTCCTTTATTCATTGTATATTTACTCTGCAACTATTGGATGGTAATGCTACATTGATATACCATTTGAATTTTATGGTTAAAAATGATATTATTTCTCTATTACTGATTCAACCCCCCATCCCCCCCTCTCAGTAATCCAACAATGTTCTTAGAAAAAACAAGGGAAATAGCTACGAAGCAGCTAGTCCCTACCTCATTGAAAAATCTAAGCCTTTGTATTCCAAAGGTGAAGAATCTAAGTCGTTGTATCCCAAAGGTAGGTAGATTTTCGTTGTATCCCAAAGGTACATGAACACTCTATCTTCAAAATTTAGAAAGAATATGATATTTTAATTTAATAAAATTAATATTTATTTTATGTTATGATATTTTAGAGAATAAATAAATAAAATATTTAATTGTTTTTTCTAATTCCAATTAAATTTAATTAAAATAGTTGAGAAAAAATGTTTTATTAAATTTCCATTTTCAATCTCTAAACCACGTCACAATTATGAATTAACTATTATAATATGCAAGCTAACTATATAGATTTTGTTTTAATCACCATAAAATATACTTGTAACTTGCAAAGTAAACGGAAACAAAAGCTGAGTTCAAAATATTTCTCATATAAAAAATATGTATAGTGAGTTCAAAAGATCACCAATCTACCCTTCAGTGAAATGTAATGCAATATATTTTTTTAAATTTTAAATTATATTAATCTTCTTTTTTTAAATTTTAAATTATATTAATCTTCCGAGGAGACATTAAAACTGTTCTCTAATTTTAAATAAAATAAAATAGAAATTTAAATAAAAAATATTCTTCAATCTTATATTAATCTCATGAATATGATATTCCCTCTAAGTACAATAATTCTCATAAATATACAAAGTTGATGGAAACAAAGTTCACATATAAGTTAAAAAAAATTAAATAAATAAATAAATAAACTTTCAAAATACCCATCAATAAAGTGGAGATATAAACTTATGTAATGATGTAACTGCATTCTAGTAGCACAAAAGTAAGCCTTTTGATAATACTTTCCAAGGCGACACATTAAAAAAAAAACAGAGACCAAACTAAAGAAAATATTAAACACTTGGGAGTCCATGCTTTAACTGTCCCATATGTGCCACAATAATTTAATGTCGTGTATCTACATAAATACACCAACAATTATATAATATATGTATTCATATACAATAGCCGAGCCATTATGTACTCTATCGAATTTCCCAAAATTTCCCGCATGTTTCATCTGGCTTTGGCACGTAGTAATTATTGTTCCCAACTCAACAAAAGTCATGCCATTGAACGTAAACACAACCTACCAAAAGCCCATCTGAAATTAAGCTTTTTATATCAAGGAAAAAAATAGTAGAAAATGAAACTATGGTTTTATATTAGAACAATAAAATAAAACAATAAAGCATGTTGGCATAAATAGTGAAAAGATTATTTGGAAAGGGAGACGACCCACTAGAGGAAAAACTAAACTGTCTGTGGGATTTGAAACTTGGTAAGTTATGAATGTATGTCTTTCCTTTATAGGTATTGGTAGGAAAATAAAGACACAAAACACTGTAGAGACTTACCAAAAGTTGAAAAAATGAATGTAGTCCATCCATCCACAACGCTTCTATTGTGAGTAATTACAATGGTGTTTATCCCATCACCAATCAATGTGATATTCATCTTATATTTGGGTATCACTATGTTTTCCTAGTAAACACCTTTGTAACATATATCACAGATGCATCTGCGCTCATGTTTGGAGAAGCATTAATTCCATCAGTGATGGTCGTGTAATTATCGTTTCCATCATAAGGCTCCTTTTAAGACTTAGCAACCTGAAAACATCTAAGTAGAAATAGGTTATTTTGATGCTTTGTTAACATTTCTACACAATAAAAGAAATTTTCTATGTAGTCTTCCCTTGTTAGGGGAATATTAACTACTACGCTTACCATGAAACCTTTGAAATTCTAAGATTTTTTCGAACATCGAAACCTTACCACGTCCTTTCTTGCTCGCTTGTTATTCGGGACATTCAAAACAACCCTCACAATGGTGTAAAAGGGGGGAGGAACAAGTGCTACAATGAAATCTACTACAATGTCCCAAAGAGTATTGAAAACTTGACTATGAAAACTCTTTCATCCCAAACCTATCAGGCTCTTTCATGCTTTACTAGACATGGATACATACTGTAACCAACCCATAACCTAATATTATTCGCATCTTCTCCCTTTTTGATTCCACAAATCATTAAATTGAAATTAAGGGTCGGTTCTCCATCACAATTTGGAAATGAATTATTATGCAGAAATAAGTGGGAAGGTGAAGAGGTGGTGAGGATAAGTTTCTAGCAAGACATAAATCAACAGGCAGGTGATAGATTAACATCCAAATGACATTTTAGTGGGAAGATGAGGAGGCGGTGAGGATAAGGTTCTAGCAAGAAAGGTGACATATCAACAACCATGTGACAGATTAACAACAAAATGACAGTTCACACCATCTTATTAATCCTAGAATGTGGTATTGCACTGCAACGTTGTTGGATTGGCCATTCTCAGAGATGAACTACCTCCAATGTTAGAGCGTGCCAAATTGGCCACTCATAAATTAAAAAAAAAAAATTAAATCATTTTTTAAGTCTGACAAATCGGGAAAAAAGGGGCATACACCAAGGTATTAAAGTCACATCACCTAACATTGGACCAATCCAAAATTTTGTTGATGAAATTTGATAAATAGGAAAATAGATTTGCTTTTAGTAATAAATCAATTTTATGAAAAAATAGGCAAGGAACTTCATGAAAAACCTGCAAACCTACCAAAACGTACCAATTAATACACCAAAATGTACCAAGTAATAAGTAGTCAAAGATAGTTTACCGCGAAGCGAAAGTTAGAGTCTCTAGCCGGAGGCATGCACTAATAAGAAGTGATCTCCAAAATTCTTTGGAATGAAAACAACATCTTCATTATCCTCTTTTCTATGGTTTCTATTATCCACCATTGTCGTCCTTCCTGTATTTTTTTATAAATGAATGTTAAAATTAATTAAAATGTGGTATATTAAAGTTGGAAGAAGTGTTGGTATATTTACTACAATGATGCTCTACAATGTTTTGTGTTGAGCATGGGCAAGATTGCTCGATTTGAAACTTTTGAAAATAGTAGGTAGTTCAGTTCACAAACTTTTGCAATTAATGTTATGGTGAGAATTCTTCCAGATCAATAGATTAATGTTATAGTGAGAACTCTTTCAGATTAATGTTATGATATGTATCAGGAAGACATTTCTCACCAATATCCAATAGGTTTATCTTTTAATTAAATAATTGTTTATTGCAATTATGTTGTTGGCATGGCGTTGATAAGAAATGGCATTACAACCACACAAGAAGGAATGGATCAGTTTCATTCTCATTTCCTTTAACATAGTGTTTTGTTATGGAAACAAGATAATAGAAAGGATCCATAATGCATGGTGCAACCAAATAGCCCAATTTAAATGCCAAAGTTTGGAGTGCTCTACCCTACTTTTTATCAATAATTGATAAGAAGAAAGCTCGACTCAGTTTTTTATCTTCACTGGTTTTATTAACCTCTGTTTATTGCATAATTTGTGTCATCGTAACATTGCGACGACACAAAAACTTAAATGGAACTCTGATTTCATGTGCAATGCTTTCTTATTATTCATTGTGCATGTGTTTACCAAATAACTTGAGTCCAATATAGAGAATTCTATCATTCTCTCTATCAACTGCGGAAAGAATGCAAGTCTGGAGCCATTTTTAAAATATGTGGTTGGTTTTCTTGTGAAAGCATGTTTTTCTTTCTTTTTATAATACAAAATTATTTTGAATCAAGATAAAATTCTATAATTCAAAATATTTTTTTTAACATAATTGTTAAGGGTTCAAATACACCACAAAACCATTGAGGAACATAGTAAGTCCACATAACTCAAGAAAGATGAAAAGTTAAACATTGATTTTTTTTCTTGCACATCCAATATATCAAACACACAATCAAGTTTGGGATGACCTAAAAACATGCTCAACCATAGTTCATCATAGTCAAACATAGCCAACCATAGTTAATGATGGTCAAACATAATCAACCATAGTCAAACATGGTGAACCATAATAAACCATGGTGAAGCATCATCAACCAATGTACATTCCCTCTGGATTTGAACCTGTGACCTCCTAGGAGAAAACACTGGTTCTTGACCATTAGGCCCACTCAAACTGTATCTTAACCATTAGGCCCAATGGTCAAGAATGGTCAACCATTATCAAACATGGTCAACCATCATCAACCATATTTAAACATGATCAAACGTAACCAACCAACATCAACCATAATATATATAATATAATTATTACATGTATCAATTTTTTAATATAATTGTTACATGTATTAGTTTTACTAATTTTACAAATATTGATGGAACTATTTCAATATTTTTTATTTGCAACTTCACAGTGAATAAACCATTTAACCAACATAGATCCATCTTAACCCCGGATCTGTCAAGCGTCGAGAGGGATCAAATCTCTCGAGGAGCAAAACTTTAACCTTTCCTCAAGTTTTGCAATGTAAAAAAAAATTCACATAGAGAGATTCGATCCCTCTGAGTGCTTGATAGATCTGTGATTAATATGGATCTATGCTGGTTTAATACATTAATATTAAAGTATTAAAAAATATTAATATTACAAAATATATTATAATATTAATATATTAAAAAATTTAATATATTTTTTAACATATTAATATATTTTATAATATATTAAAAAATATTAATATATTTTTTAACGTATCAATATATTTTATAATATATTATGACCTCCATTATTAATTAATATATAATGGGAAAAAACGTTAATTTTTTTAATTGATGTACCTATTCATAGTAACACACATTCCATATAAACAATATTTATACAATTGAGAAAACTTAGTACTTTTACCTAATATTGAGAAAAGGTGTAGTAATGATTGCAAACTTAAATCAACTCCTATTTGGTATATAAAAGTTCTACATTTTGACATTTTTTTATTGGAATCCAATAATACAAATATGGGCGAAATCACAATTTTCTGTTGTTTAAATTGCATTTCTAAATGAATAACTAGATTTAATGTCTTGAAAAACTTTGGACACTCTCATTATACATAATTAACCACTCAAATATGCAGATCCAACAATTTCTTACCGTATTTGGGGTAAAATTAAATGGATAATATCCCAAAAAATCCAATGTTAAGACTAAAGCATTCAATTGCATCTCCTTCTTGGTTACATTGGGAGCTATGGAGAGTGAAGAGGGTTAGTGCTTCAGGCCAACTGGTTAGGGTTTCAATCGTAAGGGAAGCGGTAATGATACAAGTGGATATCGATGGCCACCCACCTATTCCAACTGGATCACATACAAATGTCATCTTGGCATTTTTTTTTCTAGATTTTTGGGTCCTAAACTTCTAGGATTGTTTTGAGGCCCCAAACAACATTTTTTGGGCCTAACACAGTCACACTATCAATGGAGTTAGAGTGTGACGACATAATGGGTATTCTTCGTATATACCTTTCGACATAATTTGTATTCCTCAGATATACCTTTCCAATGGGCTATCATGTGCCTAAAACAAAGATCGTATGCAAAAGTTACGACCCTGGGAAGTTGATGTCCCAACTTACCCCAATGGGGCCCACATGAATTTTAGCGCTTCATCTCTTAGGGTTAGGTTTTTGGATGTGTAGGGTTTTTCCATTCATGTTTGATGTAAAAATTCCTTTGGATCCTCATTTTACTCATCTTTTTGCGAATGAGCGTAGCTGTCAAATCGCTTCTTAGAGATAAGATACCACCATTATAGCAAGCTTGTTTCAGTAGGCATTTTACAGTTTCATCATATTTCTTATTTAATAGAAGTTAAGTTTTACTGTATCTCTGTTATTATTCACCGTGTCTTTGTGTTAATATTATAGATCTGTGTTTTCATTTCGTTCCGCTCATAATCAAGATCAGTGGTATCAGAGTGGTCTGCTCCTTGTCATTTTTAGTGCATGTCCCCAACGAGGTCAGGGTATAAAGAGTTGGGTCTCGATATTGTTTCTCTTGAGGGAAAATGCTCTCACACACCCAAAAAACCTTCCATGGCGGGAGAAAATAAAGATGATGGGACATGAGATCCTTTCAAAATGTTTCTCAAGGAATACCTCGAGTGACAAAAGAATGGGATGATAGACAACTTTGCACAAATCCTTCAATGGCTACCGACAACCGACACATCTACCTCAAGCGGAGGGGCCACCCCCTTCAAGGTACAAATCAATTTTTATATTCCTATATTTGAAGGTCAAATAGATGCACATGTCGTAGATAAATTTGTAAACCTTCTAGAAGGGTATTTTTTTGTCCACAACTTTTCTGATAGAGAAAAGATTATATTTGTGCTCCTTAAGGTTGTCCCCCATGTCAAAGATTGGTGGGATACTTTTTGTGAGAAAAAGGAAACAAATATATCTACATTATTTGTAGTTGCACCCACTTGGGGTTCCTCAGGGATGATATTAAGGAGCAATACTACCCCGTTGGGAGTTATGACGAGTTGTATACAAGATGGACCACACTGCGGAAGGAAAGGGACCAAACAATGCTAGAGTTCACCAATGTCTTCCATACCTTGCGCACCAAATTGGGTATCAAAGAATATGAGCGACATATGGTTCTCAACTACCGCGATGATGTGCATAGATACATCCATTCAAAAATGGAGTTTCTATACATTTCGTCTTTGGGCGCAGCCTATCGATATGCTGTCAAAATCAAGCAGAAGCTTAAATTGAAGACGCAATAGTTTGGGTCTGCCAACCCCTCACAACATAAGCAGAGAAACGATGGCCCCAACCTGCATAACAAAGGGAAGAGAAAGGATGGGAAGCCTAAGGACAACCAGTAAAAACCACAAACAAATAAGGACAATGGGAAGACAAAGAAAGACACTAGGAAATTGTGTGAGTTCCATAAGATCCCCTGGCATAACACCGCTGAATGCGGCTCAAAGAAATCATTGGTGGCCAAGGTGAAAGCATTTGAATCAGATGAAGCCTCTGACTTTGATTCAAAACAAAAAAAAGGGAGACAGATCATTGATACAAAACCTAATGCTACCGTTGCTACCACCACCAAGGTCCATCTCGACAAACCTGAAGAACCAGAGGAAGGTTGGCACCTCTTTCATTCACATATGTGGGTGAAGGGTACTCCGCTGCACTTCATCGTTGATAGTGGGATCCATAAGAACCTCATCTCAGCAGAGGTCATTAAGAAGTTGGATTTTTTGACATCACCACACCCGCAGTTGTACACCATCGAATGGCTCCGCCAAGGGAGCGATCTTCACGTCATCCAATGGTGTCACGTGGACTACAACATCAAGCCCTTCAAAGATGAGGTATTGTGTGATGTCAACCACTTGAATTTTGTGATGTTCTTTTGGGACAACCTTATTTATGGAAACTCCATGATGTATATGAGTCCAAGACTCGTAATGTTATTATTACTTTGCACGGGAAATTATAAATGATACCAGAGGTAGTTCCATCTACTTCCATTTCCTTTATCTTTTCCAAGCAATACGGGAAGGTCATCTCTCAAATCAGGAAGTTTGTCTTCTTTTTGATTCGCACTCAGAATGAGTGGAAGGTTGCAGCCACATCCATGGCCTCCGTGATAGGTCTCTCCACATAGCAAAATCAAGTGGATAACATCGTGGAAGAATACAAAGACATATTTTCCTCACCCACTAGGGTACCTCTACATTGTTAGGTCAAGCAATCAATCGATATGACCCTTGGTGCACGACTACCTAATGGGTTAGTCTATTGTCATTCTTTGTCAAAAAATGAGGAAATCAAGCGCCAGATACAAGAGCTTCTCAAAAATGGGTATATCTTCCTAAGATCATCACCTTGTGGAAGCCCAATCATTATTGTGTAGAAGAAAGACAAGTTCTGGCGACTCTGTATTGATTACAGAGCCCTAAATAAAATCACAGTAAGGAACTGGTACCCAATTCCCCAAATTGACGATCTCCTTGACCAACTCAAGGGGGCCAAATACTTTAGTAATATTTATCTTAAGTCTGGCTACCACTAGGTCCCAATAAAGCAGACCGATATATGGAAGATTGCCTTCAAGTCCAAAGAAGGTATTTTTGAATGGTTGGTCATGCCCTTTGAATTTACAAATGCCCAAAAACATTTCATGAGGATGATGGAAGATATCTTGAGACCTTTCACCAATTATTTTGTGGTAGTGTATTTGGATGACATCCTCATCTTCAACAAGAATTGGGTGGAACACTTGCAACACATTCAATAGGTTTTGCACACTTTGTGGAAACACAAGCTATATGCAAATTTGAAAAAAATCTCCTTTGACATGAACAGGGTACAATACCTAGGCTACATTGGTGTCATGAGAATGGGGTGCATGTCGATCTAGAAAAAATATCGGTCATCCGTGACTGGCCACCCCCGACCACTCTCACTGAGCTTCAGAGCTTCTTAGGTCTTGCCAATTTCTATCGCAAGTTCGTGTTGGGATTCTCTCACATTGCATGGGCCCTTAAATAAGTGACCAGGGGTGTGGAAAGGAAAATTTTGTGTGGGGCCATTCACAATAGTAAACGTTCGATTATTTGAAGCAGTGCTTGTGCTCAACTCCAGTGCTCTCATTACCCAACCTGCAGGACTCATTTGATATTGAGAGAGATGATTCATACTATGTTGTGGGTGCAGTTCTCACTCAACATGGACATTTCATGGCCTATCATAGTGAGACACTATCAGATACTGTATGTAAGTACCCCACTTATGAAAAAGAAATGTACTCCATTGTACAATCCTACTGCCAGTGGGGGAATTACATTCTCGGGAAGGAGACAGTCATCCACACTGATCATAAGACTCTGAAATTCATGTAGACACAAGACAAATTGTAGAATAATCATCATCATAAGTGGTCCACATACTTGCAGTAGTTCCATCTCAACATCAAGTATAAGATAGGGAGCACCAACCATGTCGTCGAATGCCTCAGCTGACCTCCAGTTTCCGAACTAACCACGATGCTACACTCCCGCAGACATGAGACCAGTTAGGATGCAATTCAGCCATCTGGGCCATCTCTTAATTCCATCAAGCAAGCGAGCGAAGCTGATTTGAGAAGCTCACTATAGTTGGGTGGCAGGATACTTCGGTGTAGAGAAGACAATGGTAGTGTTGTAGAAACATTTCTATTGGCTGAAAGTCCAACAAGATGTGAACAAGTAAATCAATTCCTACACGACCTACACCATTTCCAAACTAACTATTAAGAAACAAGGCACATACACCCTTCTTCCTACTCCTGACAGAACCCAGGAATCCATCTCGATGGACTACATGTAGGTCCTTCCTTCAAACAAGAAGGGAAATGACTGTGTTTTCATGGTTGTTGATCGATTTTCTATGATGGTGATTATGGTCGCCTGTAAGAAAGGCATCACAACAGATGCCACTTCCAAGCTCTTATTTGAATGAGAGTGAGTACATTTTGGAACACCACAAACTATCGTCTTTGATCAGAATATCCAATTCCTTAGCACATTATGGTCAAGCCTCTGATCACAGTTGGACACCAAGCTTACCAAATCCACAACCTTCCACCCCAAAATGGATGGCCAAACTGAGGTAGTCAACAGGATGATCATACATATCTTGTGCATGTACAATTCCAAGCATACACACACATGGGATGAGAGTCTTCCCTATGTTCAACATAGTTACAAAAGAGCCATACATAACTCAACCAACCACATCCCCTTTCAGGTGGGGTTGGGATTTCAACCATTGGTTCCCATGGATGTTGCACTACCCCTTGTGTCCACATAGGCATAATCGTCCCATGTGCAAACTGAAGCTGAAAAAGCCACCCGGTTCATTGAACGAATCCACAATATCCTCCAACAGGTTTAGGATATTTTGCAGAAGTCCAATGCCAAGTACACGCAACGCCATGATCAACACTAGGTTCCACACAAGTTTCAAGTGGGAGATAAAGTTTGGTTGCACTTGCAAAAATAACACCTTACAAGACCCCATCGGAAGCTTCGTTCACTCTGCTATGGACCTTATACCATCACCAAGGTTGTGGGTGACAATGCTTTTGAGTTTAACATTCCCCCATTGCTTGGATTGCACCTACTGTTTAATGTGGACCTCCTTAGGCCATACTTTCCACCATTATTGGACACCTAAGAGGTAGTAGAACAATTGACACTGATAGAGATCAACCCTAATTGCATGTGTTGTGTTGGTTTTGTCACATGGGTGAGAAAAAACACAACACTTACTTGCCTAGTTAAGTCAACTAAACAAGACAAAGATTTGTGAGTTCATTAGATAACCAAATACACATGAAACAAGGAAATAAAACAAAAGGAAATAAATCTTAGAGAATCTTGCAAGAACTAGAACCATGAAAAACAAAAAATGACAATCATATAGATACCAATGGATCAATGTATTGATAGGCTAGCACCGTAGAGAAAGGCAGGGACTTATGAATCCCATCTTCCTCCTTAGGAGGGCTCTTAAGTTCCCTAATAGAGAGCTCGTCTCCTCATACAATGGCAAGTGACAATGGTGAAGAAATACAATGTCAATCCTCTCAAGAGGTGAGTGGAATGGCCCTTGCTATAGTGCTTGAATGATTCAAAGAGAAAAGAGGATTATCCAAGAAGAATTCTTGCAGCATAACAATACCTTGAAGTTCTTATTTTTCTATCACACCCATGGCACATATTTATAGTGTCCATTCATGGAAAGATACAACTGGTTCATAGTGTGAACAAGGGGCCTTTTAGGGCACTTCCTAGCCCTTGACCAACCTCCAAGCTAGCGTTTGCTCAGATCTGAGTGTCAAATCATGTTGGGGGTCAGACTAGAAATGGTTGAGAGGCCGCAAGATTCATAAATGCGTCATTCATGAGAAGTGCGCAGTTTTTCTTGTAGACAGTCCCACATCTTGCACATTTTGTGTATAGTGCATGATTAGGGATGTGTTGGCCCAAACATTCTGCGCAGAGTGCACATGATTCCTTTGGTGAATTTGTGCACTTTGATTTTTGAACCATGTGTATAGTTTTATGCCTTTTTGATGGATTTTGGTGTTGTAGGTGTACTAATTGCTGTTGGAATTGATGTCTTTTTTCAACCATTGTGCGCAATGCTGCGGAAATGTTTTCAGTGATAACATATGCCCCCTGATGTGTGAGGTTAGGATCATACATATAGCCGAAATACATCAATGTTTCTTTTGACGAGAGTTCCATTGTAAGGAAGAGTGAAGAGAGGAACTGAAAGAGTGATCTGTCGGAGGGAGAGGGGAAACTGTGGGAACCAAACCTTTCCCTAGGAAGAAAAAATAAAATGTGTATACAAATGAGGAGGGCATGCCCCATGCTCGTGTCATGAAACCAAAATGTGGCACTGCAACTGAAGATGTATGATAATGTAGATAGCTGCAGTGCCCTCAGGGGTGGTTGATAACGACAGACGACGGTTCTGAAATGGTGATTAACTGGCTCTGAATCAAGTATTGGATGACGATAAGAATTGTCGATGACTCGTAGGTATTGATGGCCTATCAAATTCAGAGGTCTTCAACTGGGATGGAAAACTACAATGGTCACATAGTAAGACCCAACTTAACATGAGAGTTTGTTGAAGTTGAATGTTATGGGGGTCAATGGAATCAGAAAGCAATGGTGACTCTCTCTATGTCGTCCGAAACTCCTCATTGAAAAGGTAATGAGAGTCAAGATAATGCCGCCCTTCTGGAAACTGTGTTGATGTCGACATGAAGGGAGATGTGGAGTCAAGAAGCAAAGCGATTCTCGAAATCCACTGAGTAATAGATGATGTCAGGTACTGATGGGTAGTACATGGATGAAGTCAAGACGCTATGGGACTCAAGACTTCCCTTGGTTGGGGTGTTGAGGGATGATTGGCAACAACCGTAAAAGTGGATCTAGTGTCAGGGGGACGACTAGACATGGGGTTAAACTATGCTAGAGGATAAAAATGTGGGCAAACTCAGAGATTGTGGTTACATGGATTTGGGATACTTGGGGTTTTTCATGT
>ML800838.1:46562-67025 GCA_009831015.1 Picea engelmannii
AGGGCGTTTTTGAGATCCAAATCTAGTCCGTTTGGAGGGGTTACACTTCATATCTGACCCTAAGACTTCACCTAGTGACTTGCAGTGTCCCAATCTATATTTCTGGAGAGTTTCAGAGCATTTGGAGGCCTCCTTCAGTAGGGCTGAATTATCTAGGGCTTTAGTCATCCAATGGGGCACACCATTTATTGGGGGATTTCATATCTACAGAGATTGAGAGGGATCTTGGAGATTCAGGCACCTGGGTTGTTCTTACTATCAACCGATCTATCAGTTGGCATATTTCTTAGGGTGATTGGACACTTTTGGCAGTAGGGCTGAGTTATTGGGGGTTTCAACCTTCTATTGGAGTGTGGCATTCTTCAGCTGAAGAGTTTGACATTCAGATCTGCTTGTATTGATCTTCATTTCTTATTAACCTTTGGAGGCATATTTTGTATTAGCGGGAGCATTTTGTAGTAGCTCTTATCTATTGTCTATCTTCTTGGCCATCTGTTGAGCATTCCAGATCGACATCTTCATTGTAGCAGGGTTCTCTATTTTATGAATAAAGAAGAATTGAGATGTTTTGGCTTGTCTATCTTATTGCATATGGTTGAGGTATGTTCCATGGTTATCTCTTTCTGTTATTTGTTGCATACACACATATAAACACATCTAAAAAGTAGATCAACAAAGTGTTTGACGAAATACCACAACCAAGAAAAAGGTTTTAAAAAGACACCAAAACAGTGATGATCTGTGCATAACGGCTTGGGATCATTACAGACTGCTATCGGTTGAGAGTACCAAAAAGTGGCAGAGGTAAATATACTACAGAGATGGATGTAAGAACCCTAAAGGAAAATGTGAGAGGGTGTGACTGGGATATGCAATTGTTTACAGAGGGAGTAATTACATGCCAGTGTCGAACATATACTTGAAGGGGGTGTAAGCTTGATTAACAGGTACCTGCATAGAAACAATCAAATACCCGACGTGAACAATATCTGATGATAAAGAACATATAACAACTATTTGATAAAATTGAAAGCCAACATGCATACCTAAATGTGGCGTAGAGGATTTAATCGCGACCATAGTCTGGGGGAATAGTCAAAGGAGAATTGGATAGGGTGGATTTTAAATCATAAAAAGTTGTTTGAGCATGTTCGTCCCATAGAAATGGGATATCGTGGCACAGTAAGCAAAGAAAACCATGTGAGCGAGTGGCGTAATCTGGGACAAAGCGACGTAAAAAGTTGACTTTTCCTTAGAGGCTCTGCAGTTGGCGTAAAATCCTAGGTGGTGGAATTTTTTTGATAGCTTGGACCTTGAGGGGGTCCACAATAATGCCATATTGGGAGACAATGAACCCAAGGAGGCGCCTGACAGTAATGCATAAGACACACTTGAGGGGTTTCAAGCAGATATTATATTAGCGACATCGTTGAAAAACGATGTGTAAGTAGTCTAAATGTTGGGCTCACTTTTTGGATCGAGCAGTGAGGTCATCCAAGTAAGTGAGAATGACACGAGCAAGGTCATGAAAGACGTAGGTCATGACCTGTTGGAAAGTAGCAACAAAATTTTTGAGTCCAAAGGGCATGACGCGATAAGCAAAGGTACCCCAAGGGGTTGTAAAACCAGTTTTGTACTGATCTGTTGGGTGGATTTGAATTTGACTGTATTCGAGGAACCCAACCATAAAGGACAGTTCCTTGTGGTTGACACAATCATTGATTATTTTATCGATGAAAGGGGTTGGGAAGTTGTCTTTGTGACAAGTGTGGTTGAGGTCGCAAAAGTTTGTGCACACACGAATAGTTCCATGTTTTTTGTTAACGGGGATGGGGTTGGAGACCCAACAAGTGTACGCAGTGGGGTAAATGAACCCGAAAATGCATAATTTTTCAATTTCAGCTTTGATAGCCGCAACTTTGGACGAGTGGAGGGGGAGTTGATTTTGATGAACATGGGTGATATATGGCCATGTGTCGATTCGATGTTCGATTATAGAAGGATCGAGTCCAGGCATCTCCGTATATGACCAGGTAAAAATATCCTGTATTCTTGAAAGAGAGCTTTGTGAGCAATGATTTCTTTAGGGGAGCATGCAACGTCGATGGTGATTTATTCTACGATGCTTGGTTTAATGGAAATGTCAATTTTGGTTGTGGGGGAGATCTTGTCCATGTTTCCTTCTTCAAAAGCATCGAGGGTTGGGATAGGATTTTTGAATCATTCAATATGCCTGGGAGAAATAAAATCCTTGGTTTCGATTGCGCACAAGAAGGCTTTGTTAGGAGGGTGAAAGACCTCTTGTGAGAGAAAAAGTGCTCGATGATGGAGCACATTCCATGGGAAATCAGGGGTAGTCAATTCCTCTAAGATATCTTCATCGTAGTGGAAAATGCGAGAATACAAAGGATCCTGGTAGATGGTAGGGGGAACCTTCACCGGAGAAGTGTCATTGGTCTCAAGGGACGAGGGCGTAGAATGGATATCATGTACAGGGTGTGATGGCTCACTGGACATAAACCAAATGTCAAGACACCATGGATGATATCTCGTTCGCTTGGGGACCGACGATGAAATATAATGAATGTTAGTAATGTGAGCATCAATAGGGAGTGTCAGAGAGGGTTTGGGCCGAGATGTGTGGCGTACTTTGGCTAATGTTTGGCGGAATTGAGGCAGAGATGGGAAATGATGAGTGTAATGGTCATATTCTGAACATATGGCACAAGCGAAATTGGTTCGTAACCCTTTCTTGCGTGTGGTTGAGGATTTCGTAGTAGCAGTGGATGTACTTAGGGGAGTGGAAAGAAATGGGGTTTCTTTAGGAATCTGGATAAGATTGTGTAACTCGGGAAGAGTAGGACATCTGTTAGTGGGGTATCCTTATCTTTCACATAGTGCGCAAGGAGGTTGAGATCAGGGAGGGAGTGGAGCTATGGGTTTGTTCTTCCTTCATCTGCCCTCGATAGTGGCGGTGTTGCCACCAGTTGTGGGTGGGTGTGGTGTGGTAGGAGCTTGTACTGGGATCTGCATCGGTAATCCCTCTATCTGGGGAGGGAGATATGGTGTAGGAACAATGGGGGGTGGATGGAGATACCATACAAGAATGGCGATAACCATGTTAGGAAGGGTGAGGGTAGCAGCGACCTGGAATGCTTGGACGCCAGGTGGGGGGTAGAAAAAAGGGATTTGAGTAATGTCTTGGGGGACTGTTTCCCAAACCAGGATTTTCCCTTAGAGGGGGAGAAAATCCAGGACAAGTGGTACTGTGATGTTTTCAAGGAATTCCTGAGGTAGTGGTTCTCCGACTAGTGGAACTTCGATGTGGGGAGGGGCCTCAGTGAGAGTAGTATTGTCCCCGATATATGTTCCGTTAGAGGACACTATACACACTTGTGATGAAATAGAAGGGTCGAGGAGAGGTGGTGCTCCATGATAAGTTCCTAACAAGGACAGATATTTGAATATTCCAGGGCCAATGCCGATGACTAGAAAATCATCCAAGATAGCACAAACAAGAGGGAGGATGTTATCAATGTTGGAGGAATAATTGGGCTGGTAATGTGTAAGTTGGTCAATGGTGACGATTTTCCCATTATGGGGGAACATCATCATATGAAACATAGAAGAGGCTACCACCTTCATAGCATACATGTAGCTATGCAAGAACACGATATTGTAATCAAGTGGGGCGTCAATAACTTCAATGTGGATGAGGATGGTTTTTCCAACAAGTTCTATGGGGACATTTTGGAAGATCTCTTCAGGGGATGATGGTCAATCGTCCTAAGCTCTCAGGGTGATGGAAGATGGTACTAGATCAAGTGAGTCGATTTTCTTCCATACTGCTTTGGACATGATGCATGTGGATGCACCTTCATTGATGATGCACCATTGAACTATGATGTTCTAGATCAAAGGTGATTAGTGGAGTATCAGCTGGGTCGACTACCCCTAAGGCGGAAAAAAAGGATTTGTGCTGAGATGGACAGGTTTGGAGTACCTCCAATACATACATGGTTGCAGGAGACTTTTCTAAGTCGTTGACCAGACTTTAATTATGGGTTTCCCTAGCATGAGCGTTATGTACATTCCGTCATAAAGGCATGCAGGGTATACAAGGATTTGGTTCCATGTTAGGGCGTGGGATCATAAATGGTTGTCCTGCTGTAGTTAGAGTTGTTTATGAGGTGGTTGGTTTAGATTCAGGAGGAATTCCATATGGACGAATGCGTGTTTTCGAAAGAATCTCTTCTTCGTTGGTATGGAGGATATTACGATCAATGAGATTTTCGGGTTGAGTGGGACCTAAGTTTTGATATTGCCCCATTTGTGGTGGGGCAGATTTTATCTCTTGTTGGGTATTCATCACACCTTGGTGTGGAATGGGGTTTTACAAAACGGATGGAGGTGGTGGTTGCAAATAATGTTGTGGGTCCTACTGAGGGGCAGGTGGTGCTAGAGGGCGTTGTGTTTTCATGGATTCTTTCATCCGTTTGTAATTGGAAATTTGGGGGTAGTGGTGATTATAATGTCCATACTCACCACATAGAGAACAAGGGAAGTTAGTTCATAGATTAATGTTATTCCCTTGTCGTGGTTGATTGTTATTATTTCCCCCTTGGGGGTTTTGGTTTCCCCCAGCGGGACAGTTTGGTTGGGGGTTATTTCCTCCAATTTTCGGGTTGATATTGTTTCGATTTTTTCCTTTCTTCTTGGAATTATTCGACTGGTGAGTCGTATTTTTCATATTCAACTGTTCAAAATCATGAACATGTTGAATGGGAGAGGTTTGAACAAATTTAATGACAACATGTGGTTGTCCTGGTGGAGGAGAAACTGGCTAGGAAGGACCAGGAAATGGAAAATATGGATTGTTTTGTGGAGACAATCCATATGGCATATAGGAAGTTGAAGTAATTCCACTATTGTTGGGGTTATAGATGGGGGTTGGGGGTGGAACCGTACTTGGTTGAGATACTGGATTCATCAGGGGTACCAGTGGGGGTCTCCCCAACGACGGAAGGGGAGCCACAAAATATGAATGTTGGTGGGTGGGAGGGGGGTAATAAGATTTCCCTCCATATGGTTGAGGGTACTAATTTTCACCATAAGTGGGTGATGGGTGGCCATAAGGGTTGAGGTGTTTCATAGAACCAATCAACCCATCTGCAACGTGAGAAACCCCAGGTTTGTCTTGGCCAAATGGTAGGGGTTTGGGTGCATCAGGCAATACTGTGTACAAGTAACCTGATTGGGCATATATGAGGTCGACTAGTTGGGATTTGTTGATGGGTTCCTCTTATGATTGAGGAAATGTGGATGCTACATCCTTTGCAATCACAGGGATGAGTGATTTAAGAAACCAATCGAGACGTTGTTCTTAGGTGGTTTCTTCTTTACATAAACTACGTCGTCGACGCCATTCATGGATGTGGTTGGTGATATGGATAGAAGTGGTTTGTTTGAACTCAGAGAGAAGTTCTAAGCCAATGTCATGATGAACTGGTAATTGGAAAAAGGACAAAAAGGCCTTGGACAATGATTCAAAGGTCACATGGGACCCTGCTTTTTCGTTCACATACCATTTCACTAATGAACCAGTGATAGTTCTTTGAAATAACTTCAAGCAAATAGAAATATCCATGATGTTGTTTGAAGAGCACCATAAGTGGATGGTCATAAAATGGTTGGTGAGGTCTTCCCCTAGTTTTCCTTCAAAATTTGGAATGTCTGAAGGTAACTTGGTAGGCATATTGGGCCAAGTGGCATCTTGTAAAATGGGGTCATTCGTGAGTTTGATTAAATCAGGAATGTTAAGGGATGCCAAGTATGTCAAAGGGGGATTTGGTGGAGGATTAGTTCCATCCATTGTGTGTGTAGGTAATGGATCTATACCTTGTGAGGGATTTGGTGGGTTTGTACTTCTCCATTGAGAAGAAGTTTGTCCCTCGCCTCCTTATGGAGGAGAACCAATAGATGGATTGCCTTGGGTATTTGACCCAAGCAAAGTGGAACCAATTAAAGCTGATCCCAAGACAGTAGCACTCACTGGGGTGTGGGATGGTGGAGTTGGTGAGTTGGCGAGACTAGGGACCCCTCCTATAATAGGAGGGAGATTTTGCGAGTGTCTAGAATGACGTGGATTCAGTGGTTCCTCTATGGTTCTGACTAGCAAAGTGAATGTGTGCAAATGGTGACAAGAGATAAATAAATGAACAAGATATTTTTATATTTTTGACCTTCACAAAATTGTATAACTCACAATTTCTTGTAATCAAATGAACATCATACATAAATCAACTCTAAAATAAACAAGCATGTGGATAGGTGGATTTTTTCCACGTGGGGGAAAAGAAAAAATAAATGCTCGTGTCCTAAAAGACCTATCTTCCTTCCTTTCAATTTAGCATTGGGCCTTCCAATAGCACTCGACAGTGGGGTCTAAATCCATCCGAAGAGGAAATAGTGAAGGTTGAAGTAGTCAATTATAATGAGGGGTAGAGGGTGCATATCTCGAAAGAGTTGACGATATTTCCCAATAGCCACACAAAATATGACCAAGGTGCAATTGCATCCCACAGTCGACACCTGGGTAGATATCCTATGTTTGGCCACTAAGTACCTCGGACAAAGTGCAACATTTAAATTTTTGGCCTAAAAAATGGGTCACGGGATGGATACCCTCACAAGAGCTAGGTGACTCAAGGAGGCATGCGTAGAAAAACCATACCTTGGACTTCAACCCTTCACGGGTATCTCCCTGCCTTATGGTATAGGAACACTTGACTTGGAGGATTTGAAAGATCCATATTCTCAACTTCTATTGTTTCAAAATGTGAGAACCTTATAACGAGGGGTTATTTGTATGCCTACCCCCGAGATCCTACCTAGACTAAAAACATTCCTTAGGCACCTCCTGTGGAGGAAAAATTTAGTGCGTTCTTATAATTTTTTTCTAGATGGATTGGGCTGAGATATTGGGGTCATGGACCAACCTCTTTTGAATTAAATTGGTGTGTACAATTTCCAAAGAAGTAGTCAAATCTTTCGAAGTTCCTTTGAAGTACTTTGTGGGTACTTAAAAAGAAATCTTACTTCAACCTCCACTATTCTAATAGAAATAATGTGTGTGATGAGTGGATTTGTGTGCAAGAAAGTGAAGAGTGTGCAAAATATTTTTAATAAGTTAAGTGTAATATTGCAACATGTGGACTTCTTGTGGTCCTTAAAAAAATTCTTACCTAGCTTACTATGTTTCTTTGGTACAACCTTGCAGAATATTTAAAGCCCTAGAGAACTAGCGATGCGGACATGTGGGTCCTTACTTGATCGTTTAAACTCACTAGAATGTTGTCTATACTAATAAATCTTTTGAAAATATCCTAGGATTGTAGACATGTGGGCATGTATGGGCCCATTACTTGATCTTTTTAAAATTTCCTAGAGTTTTTTCTAGACTAAGAAAGCTTTTAGAAACTATCCTAAGACTGTAAACATGTGGGCATGTATGGGCCCTTACAAATATTTAAGATAATTTTCAAAACTAAGAGGTACCCTAGGGGGGTTTTGTCCTCTCCTAATGAATGATTTTTTTTTTAAGATAGATGAAATTTCCTTTCAACCACCTTTTCTGATTCTCGAGATCACACTTGGGTGCCGGGGAAGAGCATAATTGAGGATACAAATTGATTTCTAGTCCCAAATTAGTTGATTTGTGTTTGGAAAAACAATAAATTTAACTCAAAGTTTTAAATTCCAAATGAGCCATCCATGTGGCAACAAGGAAAAGAGAAGAATTGTGATTCTTTTTACCCCTATGTGCTTATGTTAGATATCCTTCCTTGTAAGAAAGGACTCTAAGTGAAGTGTGATTTCTTTACAAAGTGCATAAAATTAAACTTTGAAGGAAAGAGGCCCTCAAACCACTCATAAAACCCTTAAAAGTTTCCAAAAACTAAACTTGTGCACGGGCTATAGTTCTGTCAGTCATGCTAAGAGTGCATAATGCATGGGTTTACGAAGTATCTTATGTGCACAGAGCGCAGAGTGTGCAAAATGCACATCTGTGTGCCTTGAAATCCACACACTTCCTGTCACACACAAGGAAAGAAATTTCAAGATGGAAGTCTCTTTCCCTGGCTCTAAATCCTGACTTTGGAAGACTGGATTAGGTCGGTTTTGGTACTTGCATATCCAAACAATTAGAAAGAAGTGCTCTCAAGACTTAAATATGGAGGAATTTGATTCCCATCCCCAGTATGGTCGCCAATATGTTGTGTTGGTTTTGTCACATGGGTGAGCTAAAACACAACACTTACTTGCCTAGTTAAGTCAACTAAACAAGACAAATATTTGTGAGTTGATTAGATAACCAAATACACATGAAACAAGGAAATAAAACAAAAGGAAATAAATGATAGAGAATCGTGCAAGAACTAGAACCACGAAAAACAAAAAATGACAATCATATGGCTACCAATGGATCAATGTATTGATAGGCTAGCACCGTAGAGAAAGGAAGGGACTTATGAATCCCATATTCCTCCTTGTGAGGGCTCTTGAATTCCCTAATAGATAACTCTTCTCCTCATACAATGGGAAGTGACAATGGTGAAGAAATAAAATGTCAATCCTCTCAAGAGGTGAGTGGAATGGCCCTTGCTATAGTGCTTGAATGATTCAAAGAGAAAAGAGGATTCTCCAAGAAGAATTATTGCAGCATAACAATACCTTGAAGTTCTTATTTTTATATCACACCCATGGCACATATTTATAGTGTCCATTCATGGCAAGATACAACTGGTTCATAGTGTGAACAAGGGGTCTTTTAGGGCACTTCCTAGCCCTTGACCAACCTCCAAGCTAGATTTCGCTCATTTCTGAGTGTCAAATCCTGTTGGGGATCGGACTGGAAGTGGTTGAGAGGCCGACAAGATTCATACATGCGTCGTTCATGAGAAGTATGTGAGTTTTCTTGTAGAAAGTCGCACATCTTGTGCATTCTACATACATTGCATGATTAGGGTTGTGTTGGCCTGCGCATTCAACGCAGAGTATGCTCGCTTCCTTTGGTGAATTTGCGCACTTTGATTTTTGAACCAAGTGTATAGTTTTATGCCTTTTTGATGTATTTTGGTGTTGTAGGTGTACTAATTGCTGCTGGAATTGATGTCTTTCTTCAACCATTGTGTGCAATGTTGCGGACGATTTTTCAGTGATAACAACATGGAACATGCATCCACTGATAAGATCATGGATAAATAGGTCAAGGGAACTCTCCAATGGAATTTTCATCTTTATCGTGTTGTCAAAGAAGGGAAACTCATGCACCAAGGTAAGTGGCTCAACCGGGGCCAAACTCAGCAAAAATTTCCTCATCTGATGGTGGAACTCAACTCAATGGAGACCACTGCTTCCTAATGGGGAGGATTGATCCAAGTGGATATCGGTGTCCACCCACATATTCCAACTGGATCACATACTAATTTCATATTGGGAGTTATTTTCTAGATTTTCGGGTCCTAAACTTCCAGGGTCGTTTTGAGGCCCTGAACAATGTTTTGTGGGCCTGCCACAATCAAATTGTATATATAGTTACAATGTGACGACATAATGTGTATTCCTCAGGTAGACCTTTTCAACAAACTATCGTGCACCTAAAACAGATATCGTATGCAAAAGTTATGATCACGGGAAGTTGATGTACCAACTTAACCCAATGGGGCCCACATGACTTTTGGCACTTCATCTCGTAGGGTTAGGTTTTTGGATATCTAGGGTTTTGGCATTCATGTTTGACGAAAAAAGGTCTTTGGAGCCTCATTGTACTCATCTTCTTGTGAATGAGTGTAGTTGTCACTTCTTTTCTCAGAGATAAGCTACCACCATTCTAACAAGCTTGTTTCAGTCTGCATTTGATAGTTTCAACATATTTCTTATTAATAGAAGTAAAGTTTTATTGTATCTCTATTATTATTCATTGTGTCTGTGTGTTAATATTATAGATCTATGTTTTCATTTCGTTCTTCTCATAAATCCAGATCGGGTAACGACAAGGGTATGAGTATGGTGGTGCAAGTTCAATATGAGGCAGACAAGTCAGGGTCCTCTGGTTCACCCAGAGATAGAGGAAAGAGTGATTGATTGACTTTAAAGGATGAAATTATGGGAAAAGAGACAATACAAGCAAAGGATATGAGGATGGGAGGTGTAGGAAAGGGTATCAAGGATGGGAATATGGAGCAAAGAAAAACCAGATCTGAAAAAACTAAAGTGAATCCCTGCCATGCATTCACAAAGGAAAACCATAGGTATGGGGTCATTTCTCACAGTATAGGTAACTATATACAACACATGAAAGACCATGCCTTAATAGGTAAATTTATGGGGATATGGCCATCGAAAAAATATCTTATGGGATGGGTGAGTTCTTAGTGGAAAGTTAAGGGTCAGGTGGACCTAAAGTTTAGATCCAAAGGATTTTTCACAACCATTTTTTCTCATCCACAATAATAGGGACAAGGTGTTTGAAGAAGGTTTGTATTTCATCAATTCTACATGCCTCCATATTTTCTACTGGACAAAGAGATTTTCCCCAGATAAAGAGGACTTCACAGTAGCCCAAGTCTAGATAAGACTATACTCATTGCCTCAAGAATTTTGTGAATACGAGACTCTGGAAGGCATAGGAAATACCTTGGTATCATCATCAAAATTTCTGAGGTCACAAAGATAGCTAAATACACCTCATATGCCTGGATTTGCGTCTACATGAACGTGGTAGGATCCCTCCCGGAAACATTAACAGTGTCATACCAGGACAATGAATTTATCCAAACCATGGATTATTAACATATCCTTTTTAGGTGTGGGAAATGACATGTCCATGGGAATTTGTTTCGAGAATCCCCCCTAAATATAAATTAGAATGATACTAAACATAAAGAAGGAACAAATGCACAATAATTCACCAAAATTCAAGGAAAACACAAGGTGGGGCAAAGACAGGGTAACCAACTGACTAGGGAAGAAAGTAACAAAAAAACAATATTTAAAACCATGGGGGAGAACAACCTATATAATCAAGAGAAAATATGGGAAGAGCCAAAGAAAAAGGAAATACAGAGAACGAAAACCACAGACAAACATAGCACACCAAATCCAAAATAAAAACCAGTGGAGCCAAAAGAAAGTGAGTTGGAAATGCAAGACTAGGAGGATCAAGAATTAGAACAAGGAGGTCAATCCCAATACTATCAAGAGATTGAAATGGAAAAAGTGGAAAGAAGTACTAAAACCCAAATGAAAGACGAAGGAGAACAAGAAACAAAGGAAAGGAATATGGATCAACCTATCAATTTCCAAGAGGATTCACATGACATTAAGGGAAAGGAGATAACGTTGGGGATTTTAGTAAGCACTTTGGGCAGCTTCAAGTTAAAACTCAATGCCCTGAAGATCCTCAAAAAATTCCCCAATGAAGAAAATAAGAGGGGAAGAAAACCATATCGACAGGTAATAGAAGAAATGAGAGCCCATCTGGTGGATTAAGGTCAAATGGTAGGCCTCCCGGAAACATACTTCCAAACCCAACAAAAGTAATATTATGAATCTCATATCATGGAATGTGCATGGTATGAATACCCCATCCAAACAAAAAATGAAAAAATAATTATACAAGAAAAAACATAGGTAGTTCTGATCCAGGAAATGAAGTGCGACAAGGAGGCGATGATGAAAATTGCAAAGAAAGTTTGGCGGGATTGTGAAGTAGAGGTGATTGAATCAATGGGCGCATCTGGTGGCCTGGGAATTTTATGTGATCCCAAGAAGTAAAGTTTGGAGTTGTTCTCCACCCTTCCAAGAATTCTTACGATTAGCTTCACTGAGATGGGTTCTCAAACCCAAGGATTCATTTCGAATGCCTGCGGTCCTCATACACTTCAACTCAAGTGAGGCTTTCTAGATTCCCTAAAACATCTTGGGGCCCTCTTACAAGGCCATCGTTGGGTTATTGGGGGAGATTTTAATATGATCTCTCCACTCCAGGAGAAGAAAGGCAGGATAATACATATGGAGGAGGAAAGCATGGCTTTCTGCAAATGAATAGAGAACTATAGACTAATTCATATCCAACCCAACAATGACCCTTTTACTTGGAGCAACAGAAGGAGGGTGGAAAAAAACATTTATGTTAGACTCGATGGATTCTTAACATTGGAGGCCTTATTTAAGGGCCAATAATAAATCTCGACATAATTCCTCCCCTTTTATGGCTCAGACCACTAGCCGATCAACCTCTCCTCGGAGGAGAAAATGTCCCCCTTCGAAATCCTTTCCGCTTTGAAAGTTTTTGGATGGATCATCAAGAATTTATGCAAAATATTGAAACCTCGTGCTCTGAAAACCCATACTTGTATGGCACCAAAATGTTTCAAGTTCAACAGAAATTGAAACACATCAAGTTCAGGATCAAGAAGTGGAACAAGTAAGTGTTTGGGAACATTTTTTAGGAAAAGAAACGTCTAGTAACAAAAATGACCATCATTCAACTAAAAGCTACAAAAGGAGACTAGACAGAGGAAGCCATAAATAGAGAGGAACAACTCAGGTTGGAGCTAGAAAAAAGGGATAAACAAGAAGAGATCCTCTAACACCAAAAATCCAGAGTTAAGTGGCTGAAAGAAGGAGATGGAATACAAAGTTTTTTCATAACTCCTTGATTCAAAGAAGGAACCAAAACAAGATTGATTCCCTAAGAAGACCCTTAGGAGAAATATTATAATTCATTGATTGTATATAAATGGAATTGGTGAACCATTTCCAATCATTGCTAATGGAACCTCTAGGGGATAAAGAGGAGGCGATCTAAAAGATAAAAAGTTGCATCCCAAAACTAGTCACCCCGGAACATAATATATTTTTGATGAGCCCAAACTCAATGGAAGAAGTGGAGAGGACATTAATGGAAATGAAGACAGGTAAATCCCCGGGGCCAGATGAATTCACAACTGATTTCTTCCAAAAATGATAGAAAATTATAGGGAAAAACATCTGGGAAGTTGTGGAAGAATCAAGGTCCTCTAAATCCATTCTTAAAGCCTTCAATGCTACCTTCATAGCTCTAATCCAAAAATATAAAGAGATGAACACAACTGAGAAATTTAACCAATAGCCTTATGCAATGTTATCTACAAGATAATATCTAAACTCATTGCTAATAGAATTAAAACCTTCATCAAAAACATTATATCCATGGAACAAGAAGGGTTTGTAGAAGGACGACAAATTCTTAATTGGATAATAGTTTCTCATGAAACTGTTCACTCCATAAAAAAGTCCAAAAAGGCAAGTATGCTAATCAAATTGAACATGTCAAAGGTATATGATCGCATCGGTTGGAGTTTCCTCCAAAATATGTTAGAGGTGTTTGGATTTGCCGAGAAATAGATCAAATGGATTTATGGGATAATATTGTCAAACGTGTTCTCAATATTAGTAAATGGATCCCCCTCAAAAACCTTCATTCTGTCGAGAGGAATTAGACAAGGGGATCCTCTATCCCCCTACCTCTAGATTATCCTAGTGGAAGGTTTGAGGAGACTAATCCAAAAGGTTGTAGCTGGAAATAAATTACAAGGGATCAAACTACAGGATGAGGTGGACCCGGGCTCCCATATCTAGTTTGTGGATGACAATATCCTCACGAGTTCTCCCACAATGAAGGAAGCCAAAACAATCAAGAGCATCTTGGAATTTTACAAATAAGCCTCGGGTATGACTATAAACCTTACTAAATATCAAATATTTTTCTTAATACACCTATAAATTTCCAAAGAAACATAGCTCTAATCCTTGGCTTCCAAAAATCCAGCCTCCATTCTAAATACCTAGGAGCCTCGTTCATAGACAATGCTAACAAGAACACATCCTGGCAAGAGCTACTGGGAAAACTAGAAGCCAAGGTAAACAACTGGACGCATCACTTCCTCACCCTCCTGGGGAGAATCCTTCTAATTAAGTTTGTCCTCAATTCCATGCCTTTACCTTTTCTTGGTTTTGGCTGCTCCTAAAGGAATCATAAAAAAATCAGAACCCTTCAACGGTCCTTCCTATGGGGAGGGGAAACAAAAGAAAAAAAGTGGGCCCTAATAGATTGGGAAAAGCTATGTAAGCCCAAGTCCCAAGGCAGGGTGGGAATTAGATATCCTCAGTATGATGGACAATCCTTAGCAGTGAAACTATGGTGGCGCTAGGTTAAGAACCTAGACGCTTTAAGGGCCAAGCTATGGAAGAACAAGTATGCCCCCAACGTGGATTGACAAGACCTCATCTGGATGGATGGTTCACGTTCTGGATCCCTCATATGGAATCATTCTTGTAAGAGCTAGTTCAAAAAGACAGATTTTGGGAGATCCACGATGGAAGGTCAACACTTTTTTGGGACGATGTTTGGGAACAATCTCCCTCTTTGGCCAGAAAATAAGGATTGACTCTAGCAAGAGATTCCCTCACTGAAAGAGGATGGACCCAGGTCTACCAGTGTTGGAAGGATACGGGAAACTCAAACACAGAGTATGGAAGATACTTGAGAGACTTGGAAGATTGGCCAGTTCATCTGAGTACGAGAGTAAAGAAAACTATTGAAGAGGAGCTTACCCTCCGACATATCCGAGTAAGAAATGGCCTAGAAATCATTCGATGGGGAAGCAAAGGAGAAGGTACCTTCAAATTCAAGGACACTTGCCTAAGGGCAGTATCCCTGACAGACGCAGAAAATAAATAGAATGACAACGCATATGGAAACCTGGGATTTGGCCTAAAATTTTGACCTTCTTGTGGTTGGTTCTAACGCGAAAAGTCCTGACCTGGGATAAGATTAGAAAGCGAGGATACAAAGGCCCCTCCATATTCATTCTATGCAGGTAAGACGAAGAAAATATAAATCACCTTATGTGAAAATGTCGAGAAGCGAGAACCATCTGGGATAACAAAGAAATGTTGTTTCATCGCTCTAGGAGAAGCAACAATGACACAACCAAAACCATAACGGACTGTATTGTCGGTCCCTTCAAAAATTTCCTACTAAATAAAGCATGGGAGCTCTTCCCAGGAAATTTTATGTGGAACTTATGGAAGGAACATAATAGAAGAATCTTCAAACAAAATTCTTCCCCTAATCAACAAATTTGGGTCTGAATCCACAAAAATGTGCAAGAATCCATAGCTTTTGGTACCTGTTGGTGCAATTATATGTAGAATATATTTCCAATCATTAATATGTCAATCAGGATTCATAAACAAAAGTGTTTCTATATTATATGTGTCAGAAACATGTGATCTTAATCTAACTGATAAACATATTATTTCTAAATCTAAAACTCTATTTCAATCCAAAGACTAATCACACCTTCAAGGAAAGAAAATCCGTCTATATAAAGAAATATAAATCATTCTATCTTAAATTAAGTCTTATCATTCAAAAATATTGACAGAGAACACACTTGTAGAATTCAACGAGTGAGTTTCTGATACAGGAAAGAGAGTTTCCCACTTACTGGCTCATGAAATATAAATGAGGGAATCATATCCTCTTCCTGCAATAGTTAACACTTTATCAATTCCATTCTACCTCTACACACTCAATCAAATGCAACGTATGAACAAATTCAAACTCAGACATTTTCCGAACATATAATAAATTATGGGGAACTATTTAATTTGATAAACTAGGAACATAAATCCATTTATCAATCCATGTAATGTGAAAGATGGATTATCAGGTTACTCTGGCACTAACACACTTCTACAATTCAAGATAAATGACAAATTCAAAAATCACACTTCAAAAATGTAACTAATTAACCACTATAAGTCACTGAAAGTAAACTGAATAAATCATTTACAATTTTTGGTGCACCACACTCATCATACCTCAATTCACATCTCATTCAAACCAAAGATTGGATTATGCTAAGTACAAGATGAATAACAATTAAATTTAAGGTGATTATAAACTAGTACCAGATCGCATCACAGTAGTACAAGAACCAGATATACACTACAATTTTACAGTAAGCTCACCAATTTGGACCAATGGGCCCTTGCTAATTCCAACAGGGAAGCTTAACAGATCTCACGAAATAATAAACTTAAAGAATGCACATGATCGGTAAATTCCACTTCATATTAATTCCCAACAAATAAATCTACATCAAATATGTGTTCATAAACAAATATTTCAGAATAATATTATTTGACTCCCCTTCAGTCACCTACATGCCCTCTTTATAAGAAAAACAACTTGATACAATCGAGGTAATATATAATGTAAAAATAAATGCATCAAGTCTACTACATGATTTTCCCGTTTTGAAAATTACTCCATCCTCATGACACGAAGTGCATGAGGATGAAATAATATCGTATACACTCAAAATATGTGATCTCAACCACCAACTGACTCCTCGAGCTCATCGAAAGATCCATTCAGTTAATGGCGTTCATATTTGTAGATTCAGGTACTAGATGGCTCATTGACACATGTACCAGATGGCCCAAAACATTATGGTACTGAATGTTTTTCTGGAACGTTCTGGTACCAGACGAATTTTGGAACACTTTGGTACCGGATGAGATGAATCGCGAGTACATGATTACATGGAGTGTGAGTACCAAATACCTGTGTTTCTAGTACCAGATGACATGGAGTGTGAGTACCAGATACTTGTTTTTCTAGTACTTGATGACATGGAGTGTGAGTATGAGATACTTGTTTTTCTAGTGTTGGATGCCCTGTCTTGCGACGATTTCCACAACAATATGATTAGATGGAATGAAACATATAAATGATTGTCCTAACTATCAATAAACCATAGAAATCATAGGCTTAATCGTTAATTACCTTACGTACACCAAGGAACAGTCAAATGGGTATATCATCATGCAAAATGAGTGGATTACTGATAGCTTTAGGGAAACAAAATCAATATAAGGCATAGGAGTAAGATAACTATGGATGTAAAAAATGATACCCAACATTTCCCCCATGCCTTATCCATTTCATCTCCTCATGCAAGAATGGTCTTCAAAATTGCAAAATTGGTGCTAGTTAAAATTGAGTTACCCATCTGTTGTTTGGGCTAAAATGTTCAACCCTGAGGTTTCACCCTTCTTCAATTCTTTCTACTCTATTTTGAGTATTCGACGATGTAACAAATTATGTTTAGCCTCTGCTTCCCACTTTTTACCCAAATGAACAACCTTTTAAAGTTTGATAGTGAGTTTTTCCTTCTTATCTCGTAGCTTTTGGTTTCGGGCTTTAAGTAATTCATTCTCCTTCTTTATATGTGCATCCAAAACTTCATACTCAGTCAGATACTATCTCAATTTCACATTTTGTTTCTGAATTCTTTTTATCATGATCTTCATCTATTGTTTAGTTAGAGCACACAGGGGGTCTTCCTTTATCTTAGCCATTTTCCTATCTTTACCTCCAAATGATAAATCTTGTAAATTTTTTGTAACAAGTTCCTTTGCTGCATTATTTACCTGAATAGTCTCATCCCCTACCTCTAGTGAAGTGGGGATATCCATTGGATCCTCTTGCAAGGTTGGAATAATAGGGATTTCTATCTGTTTAACCATGCTCCTAGTAGTCCTGCGGGTAAGCTCTAGACTGAAAGGGGATTTTTCTTCTAATATCTGAATGATAGGCATCTCAGTCTCTTCCTTAAATAGCCTCCTCTTCTTTGTTTTTGATGATGGTTCATGGTTTTGTTTTTCCTTTTTCACTTTGGTCTTCTCCTGGCTAGAGAATTTGGCACTAGATTCTGGCTTGATATTAAATTCTACAGGAGGCTTACTACTGCTTCATGTTTTGACTCCCGATTCATGGGTTTCTATTATTTTGATTATTTTTTTCTACTTTGGTTTGATTCTAGTCCCAACATCTTCAGTCTCCCTACTCGGTTTCTTCTCCCTGTTTTCACTGCTTCCTAGATTTTTCTTAGATTCTTGACTCGGGCTTTTAGTAATTTATTCTAGGGTAAATTCGTGGGTAATGAATTGTTTCCAACTGCTTCCTCTTTTCTTTAATTCAGAGACACCCAATAAATTTATCAGTCCATGGTGATAGATACTTGTATCTACTTTCTTGGAAGCAGACCTAACTCCTCTATCCATCTTACTTAGACTCATCCATAAAAAAATATGGAAAATTCATGTTTGGACCTCCTTCAAAATGCAATAGTAATATTAAGTGGTAAAAGAAGGTAGTGGCATACCTACCTTCAAAGGTTAGAAATCTCTGCAAGATGAAAATCATGGTGCAATACTCTGGTTTGATCCATTGGATAGGAATACCCATATCCCAATCTAGTTCATAATGCTCAAGCACTAGGAACTGCTGACAGCGCTGTCGGTTAACCACCATACCCTTAAAATATTTCTCACCCTCTAATGGCAAGTCAGTTTCCTCTGCTATAGAATCTTTTTTCACCTGCAATGTCAGACTCCCCAATTGAACAATCTCACCATCATAACTCTGAGCAAAGGTGTGGGACATTTCATCATGGTGACCTCAAAATTGTTCTAGAAATAGTACCCATCCAACCCTTTCAATTTTTTCTGTACATGTTTCATACTCCTCAGTGCCTTGAAACACCATAAACACAGGTTCATGGTGATCAACCCACATGCATATATTGGAAGAAATGTTCAGTTTAATATAATGAATCAAGATTGATCTGAGAGGAGGGTTTGGTACCAGAACAAAGTAACAATTTTTTCAAAGTAATAGAGTGAAGGTAGTGAGAAGAGTAACAAAGTAACTACATTGAACAAAATAACGAATTCGAGCAACAAAGAAGGGATAATGACGAAGGTTCATTACGTTATAACGATTATAATGATGCTCATCTAAATGGAGACGCCATTCAGAGGAGCATCTTCTGTAATAATGTTCAATTATGGTTATGATGGAAACAAGGTAGTACGAACAACGTTCTTAAGCATGTGGAGTCATGAGTAGCATATGAGATCCATTAGTGATTTGATGTTAAGTCTTATCCAAATCCATTATGGATCATAATTAGGAGAAAGGGTCGAATGTGACTCTTAATACGATGATAGGATAGTGGTCAAGACTTTTCATAACAACTTTGACTAATAGGTCCCCTATCTAGACTACCTTAAAAGTAAAAGCGATATAAGTATAGTTTAGAACCCATTTGAAGAGAGGAACATATAAAATAATACATCCCTAAGATGATCAACCCGTATCTTATCCAAGTTTATAGACATAAAGATCTTCTTGTTTAGGTAGGGTGAATTACATATATTGAGGGTCCCAATTTTATGCAAACCTTTTAAGGATAGAAACCTAAAGTGGATACCTGAAGGTTCTTAAGAACATCATCTGAGAGATATAATGGTCATCTCCTATCCTTGATTTGATAATGATTACTTCAGAATGAGACCCAAGGGTTTAAATTTAGGTGTGCCAATTTATATTTGTCAACTCCCTTTACCCGAGATAGCCCCGCTTCCAGTAGGATTGTTCAATACCCCGACGGGTTTACCTTAGTACCATACAAGAATGTCCCTGCTACCAACAATCATGTTCAGTACCCCAACGGGTTTAACTGTACTTCCTGATACTTCATTTTACTATAATACTCAAAATATTTAGAATGATGTATATTTTTCACTGACAACTTTAGAGTATAAGGAAGCCAGGTGGTACGAGAGTGTTTTAGAGTTATTAGGCACATAATTAGTTTCTTGCAATTTTCCCAAGGGTAACATCATCCACATTAGTGATGCAGGAGCATCGCTCCACCTCATATATGTGCCACCTAGACATCACATCATCAGGCATTCAAGGAGGGGAGAGGCTCCAACCCTCTCATTTTGCCCTTGTTTTCAAATTTCAAAAGTGTAATTTAATGCAATTAAATGTTTGTAAGGCTGGAAGAACCGAGCCATTCCTTTGAGCAAGCAGGAGACGATGTCACTTTTAATGGTTGACAAGATCTAGATCCGATTCAGACTATATATCCATTGAATGTAATTCAATGTAATTAATGAGAGTAGGTAGATGGAGGGAAAGGCTCGAGGAGCCCCTTTTTGTAATATCTTTGTATCTAGATTCATGAGAGGAGATTATATGAGATGAGAGGAGATTAGATGAGAAGAGAGAAATTCAAGACTCTGTAGCAGCCCGAGATTTTGTACACATTGCAACAAACATTATGAGATTAATACAAAGAAGTTTTTCCTGCATATGCGATTCTATGCGTTTATGTGTACTTGATTAATGTCATTTGTGTGTTTATGTTGTAGATGTATGTTAGATTTCATTTGCAAGGTGTAGACCTAGACATAATTTGTTGTCTATGAGTTTGTTGATTTCAGTCTGGGTTATTTGTGGCTAAATGCAAAGAGTGCATGACAAAGTGT
>ML800838.1:84122-103312 GCA_009831015.1 Picea engelmannii
AGGTTCAGGTTCTGCAAGCATGCCTTTTGCGAAGTCTTCTTTGGAACTTCCTGCAGTTTTTCTAATTTTTCTTTCTTCTTACTGATATTTATGGCCTTCTTTCCTGTGATTTGAGTCTCTAGATTCCTCTTTCCATTGTTATTCTTATCTTCCCTCAGCGTAGTAAATTCGCACTGCTAAGGGTCTTCCAAAGGGTTCAAAGGTAATACATCTTCTCTTACTATTTCCAAGGTGAATGCACTTCTTTCCTGCATGGACAGGTTCTTTAAGATTTCTTATGTTCTTTCAACTTCGACAACTAATTATTTGGCCCTCTGTTGCTTCAACTTATCCTCTTGTTCTTATATTATTCGCTCTATTTTTCTAGCTATAAAGTCCCTTAATTCTTGCTTTTTTTGTTCTGTGGTTTCCTCCTCTATTTTCCTTTTGATCTGCTCCTTCTCAATCCAAGTCTTTCCTAACAAAAGTGCAAAAGGGGCGATGTTCTCAACAAACTTAATGACTTCAAATTCTTCTTCGGTCGATGTTTCATGAGAAATCATAGGTACATCAATAACTCTTCCACATATGGAACTTATCATATTTCCTTTAAACAGACCTATTATTCCCAATGAAGGTATCATAGTAGGCTTTCCCAAAATTTCCCAAGTTATTTCTAGCATGATATTCACCTTTGTTCCCTCATCCAAGACACAGTCTATGTCGAAGTCTCCTATTCTGGTTTCTATGCACTGTTTCTCTTTTAAGATCTCTGGTAAAATGATGTCTCTGTGATCATTCAATATTTATTTCAGCTGTAATAATATAGACTCTGATTCTTTCTCGTTCTCTAACATATCCTTAATCCCTTGACCTTCTTCATAGTTTTCTAGTTTCATGTTCATCTTTTCAACTTTGACAATCATTCTAGGGAAATCCTCAAATTCATGGCCAATCGCTTTACAACAGAGGCAAATAGGACCTAAACCAGGGCATTCCTTAACAAGATGTCCCGGTCTTCTGCAATTATCAAAAAGTGTCAATCCCCTCTTTCTTTTAAATGATCCCCAACCTTTCCTATACTGCGCATTGGGATCACAGTGATGGACCTGTAATCTGCAAAAAATCTTTCTAGGTTCCTGCATCCACTTGTTAGTCCAAAAATTATTTCTATGCATAGGAATAACATATCTTTCTCTATTTCTATCAAGTTTATTCATATCAACTCTTTCTTCTAGCTGTTACCTAGTTTTCAAACTAGGACAAAATCTATCAAACATACCTAGATTCATACTTTTGAAGCAAAAATTTCCACTTATCTTACCTTTATTAGAGCACAAAGCTTTAAGATCTTACCTCTTTTCTTCAGATCCGGTTCCTTTCTTAGCACAGAGCTTCGCAAGTCAAGTAGAATACTGTGCACTACAACAACAGATCTATGCACAAATATTTCTCTTTTCTTTAGTTCCCAGCAATCACAGTTTTAGGTCCCGACAATAGAACCATTTGTTGTCACAGGGGAAAACCTAGGGTTCAACGCACCAACAAAACCCTAAGTACCGCCCCTTTCGGCAACACCTGCAAAGCAGATGAAGTCTCACCCGAGGTAGATACGGGGGGGTTGTAGGACTCAAGTGTCTACAACCTAGCTGAGACACAGATCTGTGATCACAACACTTAACATAGCACTTAGCCAATCAATATTCATTAGTTCTTAACTCCCATTCACATCACAGATTAAACCCTAAATATAGAACAACGCAATAATGAACAGATTACACACTTCCAATCGCTTATCACATAGCATTAACTCAGATCTAGCATTCATTTACCATACTAAGCATCCATTCATACATATAACATATATAAAGATCAATGCAGTAAGAAGATAAACACATAAAAAACATAAACAACATAAACAACATAAACAAAGCACATCAACGCAGGATATACATGGTTCACCCCAATGTGGGGCTACGTCCACCAACTTCTTCTTCTTCTTCTTTATTAGTCTTCTTCAATCTTTTATAGCCATCTGCTACTGTGCACATAGCCACAGAGCTCAGCTTCACACTGGACAGGTGATCTGCGCACAACACACTAGATCCACCTTCTGCAGAACCAGGTTAAGGCATAGAGCCAACTCCTCAATAGCACAAAGCCTTACACACTATGTTTCACGTAGCAACTTACAATCTCTTGAACTAAGTCAATTAGATCTCTTGCACTAAGCCAATTCTAGTACTTCTTACATCGCTTAGCTCCCTATTTATACATTACAAAAATTCCTAAACATGGGTAAACCCACGAGTCGACATCCCATACCTGTTACATAAACCCTAAAAACCCAAAAAGCCTGCAAAATAGGTGAGATCTCGCGATCTCAACTCCACCTGGGCGCTCCATCTTCGACCAGCCTGTTGAAGTCCCAAAAATGGTCAAACCCGACCAATGTTTCCTCCAAACTTGGTCAAGGGCCAACAATGGTACCAAGTGATAAAAATACGATTTCAAATGATCTCAAAATTTAACGTTTTGAAAAGAAAAAAAAATTCAAAAACATCTTAATTTTTTTAGGTGTTGATTTTAAGGTTTTTCTGAGCTATTGTTTAAGTTTTGAAGGCCATGTTTGAAAAATGTTGTAATTTTGACCCTATTTTAAAAAATGATGCTACCGGTAGCACCACTTTTTGATTTGGGGGTTGATTTTGATGTTTTTTATGAAAAAATATGGGTTTTTTTGGCCAGAGTTCTCGTCTTGAGGTCACAGTTCTCATTAAGCCGATAACTATGTTTTACATTATTCTTGATAGAAAGAACATGAAAATATTATCCCATACCCTCCAATTTTCTGAAGTGAAAATAATGTCAAGTATAAGTCATAGATCATATCACTTTGGCATCAATACAAGATTGGTACTGGAACATATTTCTTAGTACTAGAACATGTTTTTTTAGTACCAGAACAAACAATACTTCATGCACTTGACAAGGTCCCGGATCTTCTGTGGTATTTACAATTGAACTTACAGGCCTTACACAGTGGCTTTCATCTCCTCAAGTTGTGAAAGAAGCCAATGTTGGATTACTGAGAGGGGGGGTGAATCAGTAATAGAGAAATTTAATCCTTTTTAACCATATAATGCAAGTGTTATATCAATGTAGCATTATCATCCAATATTTGCAGAGTAAATAAACAATGAACAAATGAACAATCATACACATACACAGTACACTAGTGTTTTTACGTGGAAACCCAAAGCGGGAGAAAAGCACAGAATGTTTTTTCTTATATGTCTTGAAGAATTACATTCATTGGAAGCACCAACTTCCTTTGTTTTCCAGCTGCAACTGGAAGGAGGCTCCAACCCCCTAGTTTTTCAGGCTACAACCCAAGGGAATCTTCAACTCCCCAATTCTTTGGCTACAACCAGATAGAGGCTACAACCCCCTTTTGTTCTCCGACTACAACCAAATTGTGGCTAAAACCACTTGTCCTTTCCCCGTCCAACCCCCCYGACATATAAGTAGAATGATGGAACCACTGTCACACTATCACTGTGAGATATAYTGTTGTAAACCTGTACCAATCAACCTGTACCAATCAACCTGCACCAAACAACCTCTACCAATAACTTGAACCATGCATCAACCTGTACCTCAACATGTAATCAACCTGTACCATAAAAAAGTGCATCAACCATGCACCAACCTRTACCAAGCAACCTATAATCAACTTGTACCATAAACAAGTGCATCAACCATGGACCATCCTGTACCTCAACCTCAACCAAAGTCCCTCATAAATTTCATCATCCAAATATGATTTGTAACTCTGTAATAGACCTGGTGTATATGATTACATACTTGCAAACCTTACCTAACTTTAACAACAAGAGACTAGCATTTTCATCAAACTTTACTTTAGTCTCACATGACTAGTTTTGGATTAGTCAACAACCCTAACTTGAAATAATAATAACTATGTACTTGTAATGAATAAAGATATAAAAATAGTACACAACGTTCTTCGGTGTGTTTTATGCAATTCCTCCAGGTGTCACTACTTGGAACCTCTCAGAAAAGGAGTTATAGAAAAAATGGCATACCTTGTTGAATTCTAGCTTATTCTAGAGAGTGAACTTGTAGAGTGTTCCCCACACAGAATATTTGTTGTATGGATCTGAAAATTGTACACATAATACTACTAAATGTAATCTAACCAACACATTTGGTCTTACTGAATTTAGATATGTTATGAATAAGTTATGACGTTTTTACCCGAAACACCTGTTTTAGACTAGTTTAAGGACTAGCCACAAACCCTATTTTCCACAGAGTGTAACTCCAAAAATACAATGAACCACAAGTGGAAATTCATACCAAAACTACTTGGATATGTTTTCTCAATGGCCTCCCAATTTCACGGTCTGAATCATTCTAGAAATTTTTTTATTGCGAAAATGGTGAGATGACCTGTAAATAACATAGAAAACATCATCAAAAGAATTTATCCTCCCTTGAATTTTGGTCTTCTTTACTTCACCTTCCCTTTGGAATTCAGCTTAGATATCCTTTGGTTACCTCAGTCACCTATAGATATTCAATATGCTCAAGTGTGATTAAAATGAGAGAGCCTTGCCGCTTATTTATACTCTCAAAGTAGCTTACTTAGAAGCATCTTCTAGGCCACTTTGTCCACATAGTCATCTATGTCCAACTAAATTTCTCAATTTTCCACTTGCCCATGTATCCAATAGCCACTTGACCACTTAACCCATTTTCCTCATTTTAGGGTTAGCCTTCTTATAACCACTTTCCATAATTGGAAAGTTCTTCATTTACTTTATTATTTAAATAATCCTCCTTGACTTTGTCACTTCACTTTATTATTTAACTAATCCTCTTTGATTTTGTCACTTCACTTTATTATTTAAATAATCCTATTTGTCTTTGTCACTTCACTTTATTATTTAAATAATCCTCTTTGCAAGCACTTTCACTTCTTTGACCTTTTGGGGTTTCAAGCCAATCATATGAGGGTCCTTCAACTTTGTAAGGCCATAACTCTCAAACTGTGAGGAGTTATGTGACATTCCATATACCACCAAAAATGGCATGACATGTACTATCTATCTAGCATAGTCTTACCTACAAATATATCAAAACGCATACCATTATACATCAAACAAACTTGGGTCCATTACCCAAACCTTTGTGCTACAGGAAATCGCTACCAAACTTTCTTCAAGGGTTGACATCAATGACAACCAACCCAATTAATCAACAACCAATTTGCTGGAGTGTACACATGTAGTCACAAAAACCTGAAAGTGATAGATAGGAAAAATTAGGTTCCAAATTTTTGTAACAATTCTTAGTCCAAACAGTCTTATACTATTGGCAGGCTTCCTTTTAACTTCGACCAGAGCATAAAACCTGAGAATACTTCCTTGTTATTAGTAAAACATGATCTATCAACTAGTGTTCCAAAACTTTGGTCAGGGATAATGCCTGCCAGGAAACTCAATGAGACTCCTTACGATGAATATTCTTCAAAGAAAAATCATGATTAGCTTATTCCAAAAATTCACACAACTCACAGATTTAAAGATATGTACAAATCTAAATCAAATATCAAAGACTTACAATGGTGGATCAACAAGGGGGGAAATCCCCTTGCGTACTGGTTTCATTTCAGAACTTTGGAGAACATGTTTGAAAAAATATTCTTTGGACAAGGGCTTATGATATACCTTTAAGCGGTGTCCACTTACCACAAATGAAGTTTGATCTGCATCGATGGTTTTTATCTTGGTTGAACCATTATCATATATTGTATCCACCTCATAAGGTTCCAACCAACGGGTTGACAACTTAACTTTAAAATTTTTAAACCTGTTGCCATACAATAAGGCCCAATCACCTCGATGAAAGGACTTTTTCTTAATAAACTTGTCATTCCATTTAGTCCTTTGACCCTGAATCAACATGGTCCTCTGAAGAGCATCTTGTATAATCTCATCAAGTTCATTCAAGTGCAATAATCTTTGTTTTTGTGCCTCATCTAATTCCATTCCTAATTGCATGGTTGTTCTAAAGGCTTTTACTTGAAACTCTGTGGGAAGTAAAACCTTATTCCCATACACCAATTCATAAGGGATATGTCATGTTGTATTTCTCCATACTATTCGGTAATCCCGTAAGGCTTCAGGAAACCTATAAACCCAGTCTTTATGGTGCAGTTGAACTATTTTTGTGAGAATGGCCTCTATCACCTTAT
Source organism: Picea engelmannii (assembly GCA_009831015.1). Taxonomy (NCBI): domain Eukaryota; kingdom Viridiplantae; phylum Streptophyta; class Pinopsida; order Pinales; family Pinaceae; genus Picea; species Picea engelmannii. The sequence goes on from ML800838.1 coordinate 90,385, forward strand.
TGGTTGACTCCACCTATCCATTTGCTTGGGGGTGATAAGGTGTATATTTTCGGTGCTTGATCTGATATTGTTGTCTGATGGATTTGACAAGATTCGAAGTAAATTGGGTCCCTTGGCCTGTCACTATCTCTCTAGGTACACCAAAATGGGTAAATATTTCTTCAAATATAAAATCAATTACTGATTGTTTATTTGCAGAATACAAATATTTAACCTCTACCTATTTTGTCACATAATTCGTACAAACCAATATGTACCTTTTCCTTCTGGACATAAGGTTAATTGTTCCTATGAAATCTAATGCCCATTTTTCAAAAGGTTTGATTACTACCTGCACTTGAAGAGAAATTTTATCAGCTGAAGTTGGCTTCCCCATCCTTTTTCAATCATCAATGCCGACACATACTTCTTTGCATATTTAAAAATGGTTGGCCAATAATAGCCCAACTGTAATATTTTGTATGTTGTCCTCTTGTCAGAAAAAGTTCCACCACATGGCCCATCATGGCAGGCTTTAAGGATGTCATGCATTTCATCTTCCCTTACACACCTTATAATCACCAAATCATGCCTAGTGCGGTATGAACAATCATCATGCCACATGTAATTAACACTTAGCTGTATGATCCTCTATTTTTTCTGAGAGGATAGATTTTGAGGGAATATTCATGTTACTAGATAGTTAGCCACATCTGCATACCAAGGAGTGTAAGTAGAGATAACAAACAAGTTTTCACCAGGAAAATTATCATTGACTGGTGTATTCTCTCTTGTATGCATAAGTCTGGGTAGAAAATCAACAATAAGATTATCTCTCCTTGGTCTATCTATAATAGTAATGTTGAATTCTTGTAACAATGAAATCCATATTGTAATTCTATCATTTGTGACAGGTTTATTCATTAAAAATCTAATGGTTGAGTGATCAGAGTGAACAAAGACCTCATATCTAGTTATATAGTGTCAGAATTTGTTAATGGCATGAAAAACTGCTAAGAATTCTTTTTTAGTAACTGTATAAATTAACTCAATAGGAGAAAGGTTTTTGCTGACAAAATAGATGGCATAAGGAACTTGATTTTCTCTTTGGCCCAAAACAACACCTAGAGCTATATTTGAGGCATCAGTGCAAATATGGAAAGGGAGGGACCAATTTGGCCCTCTCAGAATGGGAGCAGTTGAAAGATTTTGTTTTAAAATTTCAAAAGAAATTTGACATTGAGGATCCTAATGGAATTCAACATCCTTTGCTAACAATTTGAATAGGGGGGAAACTAGGTTTGTAAAATTTTGAATAAATATTCTATAGTACCCAACATGCCCTGAGAAACTTCTAACCTCTTTTTGGGAACTAGGGATTTTGATTCGAGAAATGATTTCAATTTTAGTAGGATTAACCCTTATTTTGGTACCAGAGATATGATGACCTAAAACAATCCCCTCATTGAACATCATTTTGGATTTTTCATGGATGAGGGAAAGATTAGTTTCTCTACATTTGATCAATACTTTCTTTAGGTTGTCTAAGGCTTGTTGGAAATCACCCCCATATACTGTGAAGTCATCCATGTAGACCTCTACGCAATCATGAGTCAAATAAGAAAAATATAGCCAAGACAACCCATTGAAAGGTGGTAGGGGCATTACATAAGCCAAAGGGAAGAACCCTATAATCATAAGTACCCCAGGGGCAGGTAAAAGTGGTATTTTCCCGATCCTCTGGTGCAATTTGGATTTGGTTATAACCACTAAACCCATCCAAGAATGGAAAATACTTTTTCCTAGACAAAGTGTCCAACACTTGGTTTATAAAAGGTAAAGGAAAGTAGTCTCTAAAGGTAGCCTTATTTAGCTCTCTAAAATCTACACAAATTCTCCATTTTCCATTTTTCTTAGGAACAATGACTAATGGAGATACTCACTTACTATCTAAAATGAGATAGATAAAATTGACATTTAGGACCTTTTGCAACTCTTCTTTCACTATATCCTTCAAGGATGTATTCATCCTCCTTTGAGGTTTCCTAACAGGTCTAATTTGATCATTGGTATAGATGCGATGGATACCAGTATTTGGCTAGATCCATTTTATGTTAGAATAGTCCCATGCAAAGCCATCAGACTGTTCTTGAATCATTTGAATCAATTGATCTTGTTGTTCACCTTCCAAATCAGAAATGATATAAAGACACTTTCCAAGGTTGATTTCAACTAATTTCACAGGTGAATCTCTACCCTTGTTCATTGATTTCATAGTAAACAAGGTAGAAGGATGATAGAGTTCCTAAAATTCAAAGATGAAAATATGTTTATATTCCTAAAAATATTGTGGATATTCAATACATTTAGTCTCAGCGAGAAATTGGCTTAAAACTTGATCTTCAGAGGGTTATTGAAAACCTCTTATTTGTTCAATTGTTAACAAGGGTTGAACACATTCCTCCTCCCCTTATGGATTCTCCAACCATAAAGGAATTTTGGTAGCTGGTTGGGCAGGAGGGAATAGAGTAAGATTTTTGCCGTGAGTCCCATTGGAAATTGTCATCTCTCCAAACCAACAGCCAATGAATGCATCAACAATGGACAACCAAGGTCGACCAAGAACAATTGGATGTCCGAGTTCAGAGGATTTTGGATGTATTACCAAGGAGTCTACATGATACTCCCAGGAAGCTAGGGTGACGGTTACATCATCCAGACTTCCTCTTGGATTGATGATTGATTTATCTGCTAATTCCAATAGGTTATAAGTTGGACTTAAGTGTTTTAGTTACAGTGTTTGCATGGTACCAACATGCATAACATTTATTGTTTCTCCAATATCAATAAGTATATTTGGTAATGAAATGTCCTTGATTTCTATGGTTACCACTAGGTTCCATGGGTCATTGTATTTGCATGGCATTTATGATATGAATTTAGACAATTGTCCAACCACATGTATAACAAGAGGATCCTTCCTCTTTCTTCCAATCTTTTTAATGCAAAGGTCCCTTACAATATTTGCATAGATAGGAATGTATTTAATAGCTTGTAGAAGGGGAGTCTTTACACATATATTTCTTAGTTCAGCTTCTAGATTGTGTACTAAAGGCACCTTAGGTTTCTTTATAAGCAACTTTTCTGGATAAGGTGGAGAGTTATCTCCCCGTGGTAGTTTTGGTTGTGCAGTAGGTATCGTTGGAAGGTCAGGATGAATTTCCTCTATAGCAGGGGTGTCTCCATCTTCATCTGGTTTATTTTCTTATTGTTCTTCTTGAATAACCACTATAGAATTTGATCTATTTGAGACCTTCCTTGACCTTAATTGGATTTAATTTAATGGAGCCGAGTTAATGACATAAGTCAGGAAGTTCTACAATTCCACATTTTGTACAGGTTGGGTAGGTATATTATTAGGGTTTGCAATGGGTTATGCAGGAATTGGGGTAGGTCGAGGAGGATTTAGATTAAGTGGAGCTTGCAGTGGTTGCAGGTTTGGATTAATGGGAAATGTAACTTGTTTATGTAGTTGAGGGGGTGGAGGTAGTCATGAAGGGGGATTAAATCCTGGAAAAAGATTAGAGATATTAGAAGGGTAATGTGGGTATGTAGGAAAAGATGGTGTCTGGAAAGGGGCATTCCCATAGGTAGTTCCCCTCCATCCTTATTGCTAGGGATGGCCTTGTGGTTGTTGGGGTGTCCACTGGGAATAAGGCATTGGAGGGACCCATTGTTGTTGTGGGTATTATATGGAGGGGTCTGGGAACATGTTAGGGTTTTGTTGCCTCCATATTCTCTTAGGGGGATATGATGGGTATTGGGGCTCTACTCCTCCTTTGTAGATAGCTTGAAGGTCAGGTAGTGAAGGACACCTTTCAATGGGATGATCCTCCATGAAAATTCCACATACTTCTATGACATTAACATGGAACTCCTTCTCAAGGTGTCTCTTCCTACATCGAGGTCAGAAAATTTCCAAGGAAACATTCTCTTCCTCTTATTGCCTCTTGATTTTAAAGGTATCAAATTGGAGGTTAAGTGTATTTAGGATATCTATTTTTAAATTCTCTAGCATATTTCCTAGTTCCATTCTTGTGACACCTCCTATAGCAGGTTTAGCAATTCAGTTTATAGGGTCTCTTGAACTTTAGGCATGAATCAGGGTCCTCGGATGACATACCATGAAAGTGAGACAATGATGAAAACAGAATATTCTTTATGGTGAAATTTCTGGTAATGTCCAGTATTGAAAACACAAACATCTCTGTCTCATTCTTTTCATTCCATTCCTCATCTTCCATATTTCCAAACAACAATTTATAGGATGCAGGTGATGTTTCCCCACTAGGTGATTGTTCAACCACTGGATTGGTTGGGATATTCAGGGTTTCCAATACTTTATGCACTACTCCAACTGCAGATTCGACTTCTTCTACTACTACCTATGTTTCTTATCCAATTCCTTCTTCTGATTGGGTCGCCACTTCGCATCCTATTACTTGATGTGATATGTTTCCAAATTTCACAGTTGCTTCAACTTCAGGGTCTCGTACTATGTTTTCAATCATTGCTTCTGAACTTTCTCCCCTGAAAATATTTCTTGCATAGCGGTTAGCAGAATTAGTGGGAGGAGTTTTTCTTGGACCAAATAAGTTTTATGGAATTTTTGTTGTAATAAATTTTCCTTTACTATATCTAAGTCTGCTCATATAAGAGAAAAATATCTAGTGCCAACACAACAAAAATCCTAACTACTAAAGGAAATAGGACAACCTAGATTTGGAGCAACCCCACCAAAGTGGATGCCCAGGTTCTTACCTTTCATCTTACCATATTCTCTCTGCCCTTAGGTCATCCTTCAAACCAATCCAACATCATCAAATCAATATAAATGCAAACACTTCCTATTACCGTTTACAACTCCCCGACAACATCGCCAAAATGTTGGTGCAATTATATGTAGAATATATTGCCAATCATTAATATGTCAACCATGATTCGTAATCAACAGAGTTTCTACACTATATTTGTCGGAAACAGGTGATCTTAATCTAATTGATAAACATTATTTATAAATCTAAAAATTTGTTTAAATCCAAAGACTAATCACACCTTCAAGGAATGAAAATCCTTCTATCTAAGGGAACGGAAATCCATCTATCTTAAATTAAGTCTTATCATTCAAAAATATTGACAAAGAACACACTTGTAGAATTCAACAAGTTTCTCATACAATAAAGATAGTTTCCCACTTACTGGCTCATGAAATATAAAGGAGGGGATCCTATCCTCTTCCTACAATGCTTAACACTTTATCGATTCTAATCTACCTCTCCACACTCAATCAAATTCGGCGTATGAATAAATTCAAACTTAGACACTTTCTGAATATATCATAGATTCTAGGGAGCTATTTAATTTAACAGACCAAGAACATAAATCCATTTATCAATCCATGTAATGCGAAAGATGGATTATCAGGATACTCTGGTGTTAACACACTTCTACAATTCAAGATAAATGACAAATTCAGAAATCACACTTCATAAATGTAACTAATTAACCACTACAAGTCGCTAAAAGTGAACTAAATAAATCATTCAGTTTTTGGTGCACCACACTCATCATACCTCAATTCACATCTCATTCAAATCAAAGATTGGATTATGCTAAGTACAAGATGAAGAACAACTAAATTTAAGGTGATTACAAACTAGTACCAGATCACACCACACTAGTACAGGTACCAGATCTACATTACAATTTTACAGTAAGCTCGCCAAGTTGGATTGGTGGGCCCTTTTCTATGCCAACAGGGAAGCTTAAAATATCTCACGAAATAATAAACTTAAAGAATGCACAGGATCAATAAATTTCGCTTCATATTAATTCCCAACAAATAAGTCTACAACGAATATGTGTTCATAAACAGATATTCCAGCATAACATTATTCAACTCCCCTTCAATTCCCTACAAACCCTCTTTATAAGAGAAACAACCTGATACAAGCGAGGTAATAGATAATGTAAGAATAAATACATCAAGTCTAATACATGATTTTCTCGTTTTGAAAATTACTTCATCCTCACGACACAAAGTGCATGAGGATGAAAGAATATCGTATAGACTCAAAATAGGTGATCTCAACCACCCACTTACTCATCGAGCTCATCGAAAATCCATCTAGTTAATGGCATTCATATTTGCATATTCGAGTATCGGATGGCTCATTGACGCAGGTACCGGATGACCTGAAACATTCTTGTACCAGATGATTTTTCTGGAACACTTTGGTACTAGACGGCTTCTAGAACACTTTGGTACCAGATGAGATGAATCATGAGTACCGGATGACATGGAATGTGAAAACTGGATACCTGTTTTTCTAGTATTGGATGACATGGAGTGTGAGTACCAGATACTTGTTTTGCTAGTACTAGATGCCCAATCTTGCTATGATTTCCACAAAAATATTCTTAGATGGCATGAAACATATAGATAATTTTCCTAACTATCAATAAACCATACAAATCATAGGATTAATTTTTAATTACCTTACGTACACCAAGGAATAGTCAAATGAGTATATCATCATGCAAAACGAATGGATCATTGATAGCTTTAGGGCATCAAAATCAATATAAGGCATAGGAGTAAAGTAACTGTGGTTGTCAAAAAGGAGACCCAACAGGTCCTGGTCAAAAGAAGATCGTATCTTGTCAATTGAGGAGGAAATAGTCTTCAAGCAATGGAGACTGGATATGGCATATCAACACAAAATCAAATCCCCCACTCACAACAAGAAACACCTCCACCAAGCTTGGAAGTCGTCAGAGGAAGGGGTCATCAAACTAAACTTTGACAGAGCGTCAAAAGATAATCCAGGGAAATCAGAGACCAGAGGGATTCTTAGAGATGTTGATGGTAGGATCTTGGCCATGTTTGCAAGTAAACTAGGGCACGATACCAATAATGGAGTGGCACTCGAAGGCCTCCTTAGTGGGCTAGCCATGGCAAGTTCAAGGGGGATCAAAACCATGATAGCAGAAGGCGAGTGACTTCTAATAATATCGACTCTTAAATCACTGATTGATGGCTTTGAACCAGAGTAACTCTCTTCAAATTGGAGATGGTTTCATGGCTAGGTTCAAATTTCCGATCTAATTAAGAACTTCCTAGTGATTATCCCAAACCAGGTGCAAAGGATTGCAAATTCGGTGGCAAATTACTTGGCCAACCTAGGAATCCAGCGATTGTCTCATCTAACGATGTGGAAGGTTGGGGACCCCACGAACTTTTCCATCTGGTAGGAGACCATGAAGTTAAATAATTTCGATACTAGGCCCCTAGAAAGGGTGCCAAAAGTTGGGGCCAGGGAAACCACCTGGATCCTTGATAAGACAATTGTGACACCTAGAGCGTCGAAAGAATGGGTAAGTGGGTCGTCAACATTCATGTCGATGACACCAACTTAGATTATTGATGGTATGTACGTTCCAGCGGGACCTTGGATGGGACGATTGGTTTCATTAGCTATCGAGGGGAAACTTCGTCAGTAAGTGAACGCGAGTCACAATTAGTGGAGCATGCGGAAAGTATAGAATGAGGGTTGAGATAAGATCTATGAAATGAAGGTTAGTTATGGGAAACATGGTGGAAACCATGACAACTGCCCAGGTTCCTCCAGGTATTCAAGCCCGCCAGGGTTGCACGAGTACCCTATCCAAGTCGAGGACGAAGAGATGCCACATGAGGTTGATGGTGAAGTCAAGAAGGTGGTGGAGTATCTCGAAACTCTACAAAATTGAGGAGCTTGAATCTATGGGTTCTGCTATGCTCTCTTTTTGCTTTGAAGTCATAGCTATCAGATGGGTCTAGTTTGTTTTAGCCTTGGTCCTTTTGTTTTCAGAAGTATGAATAGGTCTTGTTTTGAGATAACCCTGTTTATGGTCAGTCTGTTTTCTGAATGTTTGATGCAATTGTTGGGTTTGAACATATTACTACAGTCAGTGATGTAATTGTTGGGTTTGAACATATTACTACGGTCGGTAAGGGATCTGGTTTTCATTTTGGCAAACCTTCACCAAACTTTCAATCTGGTCATTTTAATCTCTGCCAAATCTGTGTGGAAGTGTCTGAACATATATTTTTGACTTGATTTTCATTTCAACAGACCTCCTTGGTCTGTCTGTACTTTTATTATTTATATATATAAATATAAAGACTGTAGTTTTAGTTGTAAAAAAAAAAATACAGACTAAAGCATTCAATGGCATCCATTTTAATCATTCGTTGATTGTTCTTACCGGTGATAATTGCAAAACTAAAATTTATGAAGTCTTACCGGTCATAATTGCAGAACTAAAATTTATTCATAATGGGTCTTCAAGTGGATCCGTTTTAATTATCTCCCATTGGTCTTACCAGACTATAACAATCTCTGCATGCTTATATTTGACATTACATTCACTTCACTTATAGGTTGAATTCTTCTACAATGTCTTTTCAAGGCGCTCATTCCAAACACTTTTCACACAATTTAGTAAATTTAAACGTAAGAATTTTTTTTCCTCAATGGTTCAAAATTCACTGTTCTAACATAGTTAATACATATATTACACTTTAGCGCGCTCTTTTCAAAGGATTTTCACACAATTTAACAAATATAGTTGTTTGAAGATTTTTTTGCCTCAATGGTCAACTTACAAGTTTTTCACACAATTTAGCAAATTTAGATGTCTGAAGATTTTTTGCCACACTGGTTCACTTACAGGTTTTTCACACAATTTAGCAAATTTAGGTCTCTGAATATTTTTTGCCACACTTGTTCACTTACAGGTTTTGCACACAATTTAACAAATTTAGTTGTATGTAATTTTTTTGGCCTCAATAGTTCACTTACATTGACTGCTCTCATATAGTTAATACATATATCACACTTTGGCGCCGTGAAGATTTATTGACTTCAATAATTCACCTACATTAACAGAGAACATATTGTTAAACATGTTATCACTAAGTAAATTTCCTAGGGTGAGGAGGGAACTCACAAAGGTAACCACACAACCACTTTAGAACTGAAACTAGCCTTTCAATTTAGAGAGGGATATATCTTGTCACTTAGTCTCTAAAGATGGATTTTCTTTGAGGATCAGTGGCTAGGTTTTGATTAAGTGAAAATATCTTATGGGGTTTGCTGGCAAGAAAAAAGAGATCTATTTGGGCAATGGAGTCAATCTTTGAAAGCAAATGAACACAGTGTCTGGGAGGTAGAGCTCTCAAGGAAGCAAAGGTTAGGTAGATGATGAATTTTCAGTTTTTTAACTTGTTGTGGTAGGATGAAAGAAAGATGAAACAAATAACAACAATCAAAGCACCATGAAAGATGAATTTTGATGAGTTAAGAAAGAAAAACAAAATTTAAATTGTTTGAATCTAAAGCACCATTTAGATTAATTTCAAACCCTTTGATATACATTTTAAACATATGAAAAGTTGCATATGAAAGGTAAAGTAAACTATAAAAACATACATGAAAAGAAACACATAATTCAGGTCATCATCACAAGAATCTTTGGTATGAAAAAGCTCTGGACATATGCACTAGTATTTCATTCAAATTTAGAAATTTGTACAATATTCAGATCAGATTTGTTTTTTGTACTTGTGCCAACCTCTTTTCACATTCAAAGTGTTCATATATATAGATAAATATCATATTATAGCCTAAGGAGGTCGAAATCCATCTTTGCCAAAAATAGAGAGTTGTTACAATAGCTTAGGAGAGAATATTTGCCAAAACTTTGCTCATATCCTGCTATCTAGGGTTTGATTTCTGGCCAACTAAAAATGTTTCAACTGAAGAGAAAATCATGGGATATGATAGGAGAGTATCCAAGCTTCAATATTCATATCAATTTTGGATCCACCTTGCTGAGTTGGAGGTCCATCAAGTGGAATTTCAAAGATTCTAGAACTCTGTCAGCAAATCTGGCTTGGCGAAATTTTGGAAAATAGGCCTCAAAGATCATTTCATGTCTTCCAAATAATAACACCTGTGTAAAACCTGAGAGACATTTTTGTTATTGGGTCCATGCTTGACAAAAACCTCTTTTGGTTTTCAAAAATTTCTCTCCATCTCCTCGAAATTTGCACCCAAAAATGATGACTAAAACAGGAAAACATTAAATGCTTAAATCTGGAAAAATGGGTCATAAAGATTCGTTCAAATCTCTCAAACTATGACACCTGTGTAAAAACTAAGAGAGGTTTTTGTTATTGAATTCATTCCTGACAAAAACATTTTTGGAGTTTTCCAAAATCCTTTCTAGTTGGTCAGAAAATGATCTTGAATTTCACTGCTAAAACAATCATTTCCAGAATTTGCGTAGCGTGCCCTGCAGACTTTGCATAGCGTGTTTGATTTCTTCAACAAAATTCATTTAGGTGGTGGTTGCAACATTCCTGGATGCTAAACATGAGTGTTGTATCATCCATCAATCATTATCCAATGTCATTTAACTCTCTGTGTACCTACAACACTTGTGTAGCGAGCTGGTGTGATGCATTGTGTAAATGTGACCTTCAACATTTGCATAGCGCGCTTTGCACCACACATCTAGTTTTTTATTCAAAACTCATCCAAATGGTGGTTGCAACATTTGTGGAGACTATTCATAATTTTCTGGCCACTCACCAATCATTTTCCAATATTTATCATCTTTAAATATGCTTGCAGAATTTGCGTAGCGCAAGGTCGCTACGCAAACTTTGTACAATGTAATTTTCAGCAAAACTCAAAACCGATTTATTTTGAAGGGTTCTTCAAAAAAAAAAATGGTGCAAGCATGATACTAAATCTCAACCACCTCTACAAGTAGATCTAACCTCCTCCTATCTTCATTATCAACTTGCATTATTTGCTTGAGAGACCTATTTTCTTTTTTCAATGATAGGTTTTGTCTTTTCAAACTTCTTCCGTGTCTGAACAACAATGCACTTTTTCTCAATTTTGATTGAGCATTTGAGAGAGATGCACAAATAAAAACAAGACTGATAAAGATGAGAAGGCTCGAACACTGAAATCTGTCAATGAACTTCGCACAACGAGCAACAAGGCTAAGGTTTACTCCATTGTCAAAGGGTTCACCATAGGGCATAGCTGAATCTATATCTTAGACTTGCAGGTGCAGGGTATTTGGTAGACACTAGGCTTCACCTTTCAGCCCTTGCGCAACGAAAACAAAGGATGCGTAGAGTGATCAGGGGATGTGTAGCAGTTGGAGTAATTCAATTTTGATGTGGAGAAGAGGTCTGATCGTTGGAGGAGGACGTTGTGCAGTGAAAAATAGGTGAGAAGAGACAAATGTACATTGAACAAACAAGATTTTGACAGATATAGGTCCGTTTGGGATAACAAGACACTTTGGGTAGTGCCTAGGTACTTGTGCACCATATTTACATAATGTGTGCAACTTTTTGTAGTTTAAGTACAAAAAACACTCCATAGGTAGTAAAAATGTCATAATGATCTTTGATAACCCTCCGATATACACAATATGTCATTATGCTCCATGACATCATCAAAACACCACTTCATCTAAACCTCGACTTTACTCTTTTCCACATGCCAATTAGAGTTTATTTGACAATGACCCAATGAACTTAACATTTTATGAAACACAACTCTATAAAAGAACACACTCAATGACTCAAGTTGAAATGCATTGGTCTTCTCAAGACCAAGGAATACCAATGCATGACTTTGTAAACATTTAACAACCCTATAGCTCTACTTTGAAAACACTGATGCTAACAAAACATATCATCAACTTCCATATAACCAGCTAAGAATTTCCTGCTGCTAGATTGCTGTCATCTATTTTTTATTCCAGCCCGTCCTAACACACTATATAAATTGCCTAAAATATAGGAAACCATCACCTTTCAAAACATTTGTATGAGTCGTAGGTTGAAGTGCCAGTATTTTTTTGAATTTATTCATTCAACATTTCATATTGATGGCATACACGACCACTCCATGGAAAGCAGAATACACACTCACATAGAGAGTTTCATGCATTTATCAATAACATGAAAAGCAAGCACATTCTTAGAATTGAAAAATAATAATTTTGGCATTTGAAAAGAACATATTAAAAATGGTTCTAAACACATCTATTAATAAATAATAATGACAACACAAGCAGAATTTGGAGCACATTCTCAGAATGGAATAATAATAATTTTGGCATTTGAAAAAGATATTAAAAATGGTTCTAAATACATCTATCAATCAATAAAATGGTTCTAATCACATCTATCCATCAATAATGACAACACAAGCAGAATTAGACAAATTCATACGTTCTGAAAATAATAATTTTGACATTTGAACATGACATAAAAATTTATTCAAAACATGCATTCAAGTGGCAATGAAAATATATATGTTATTAATTTTTTACTAAAGACTATATTTTAAAAGACAAGTACAATCACACATCCCATTATAATATCAACTGAAATAAGATAAAACCAATTCATATCATATATCTGTAATAGATTGTATGTTTTTCACATATTTGATAACTTAGTACTGTAGTTTCGCACATATTTTCAAAAATTATGAGACTCTTCAAACTGGAGCAGTACTCAGTACTCCACTATGATGGATACTGCACTGCTATACACCTTTTCCTCTTGTTGGAAGTGAAACTCCAAAATAAATTCAGAATGTTAACATCGCCCGTCAGGCAAGAGCTCCAAGACCTGTGTTGTTGCTCCAGGCAGGATGAGAACTGCCATCAATGTCTGCATGACTATTTCCTTCTGCTGGACGGTGAGACTGTCCTCCCACTGTGGCCTTGCAATCTGGGCATTGAGATGTTTGCATGGGGCCTCCGCATTCTCCCACAACATAGAAATGGCCATTGGGACATTGAT
>ML800838.1:112744-154198 GCA_009831015.1 Picea engelmannii
AGAAACATGGGACTTAGGTCAAGAATCAAGATACACAGCTGTAGAACATGTTGAGAATTTTTGTGACTTTAATGTTTGGCAATGAAATTATTTGATAATGAGTATTAAATATTGAAATTTGAAGAAAGGGGATATTAAACTTTGACATCTAAAATGATTTATATGGTATCTTTATTAGTCTTTTGGTAGGCACTAAAGCGATCCATAATTAGTTGACCTCGTATTAGATTGTCCATTGATCATAAATATTTTCATATTATCTATTGTTGGAACCAGGGAACTGAAAACATCGATTTTGATATAATAAAAAGTACCATATTTGTCATGATCTGATTGGACAATGGATTGGAGGTCTTATTGCCGGCTTCGCTATTCTCAATGTTATATATGTTGGCATATCCAAAGTATTTGATAGTATATGGTCTTTTTGAATCATATATTTTCTTATGCATTGGTCAAAGGTGGATTAATGCTAGCATTAGTTCGAATGTTTGCTTTAGCATTTTCTACTAGCTAGAATGCATTCTCTAGCATATTACTATGTGTGATTTTTGCTTTATTATTGTGTGCTTCGAGAGAACAGGCCTACCACGCTGCATTTTTTCATAAATGTTTGCACAGGGCTATGCCCTTGGATGGTTCTAAAAGTCTTAAGTGTTTACCTAACAGGTTTGGCAGTCTTAAATGTTTATTGTACAGATGTGTTGCAATACAGTTTCATTCCATTTTTTTATGGTGTTATTTGCAGTGAAATTGTGTTGAATTGTTCTCCACCGACATCACTGGTTCAATCCTCGATGCTTGTTCGTTGGTTCGTTCCATGATTCTTGTTCTTGTTTGATTCAACTTTGCAAAGTTGAAGTCCTGCAGTTGTAGTTGGACCTCTTCGTGGATGTTCACTGGTTTGTTGCTCTTCAACTTTGCAAGTTGTTGGACCTATTGTTGCGGTTTGCAGTTTTTGGGGCTGAGCTCTTGTCATCCCTCGTTGACGGGTAAGTTTATGTGCCATCGTTTCGTTGCTATTTTTCAATGGTGGGAGTCCCTGCCTCAAAATTTTGTTGATTATGTTCCTGGAAACCATGCATCTTCGTATGCCAGCTGTCACGTCCATAGATATTTCCAAAATTGCAATGCAGAGGGGTTTTTGAAAAGTAGTTCGAAGCTATCACAAGAGGGAACCATCCGCCCGGGTGTAGACGCAGGGAATGCTTTTATTTTGTGGGTCGGAAAACTGCGTCCAGTTGTTGCCTTTGTCCCATCCTTTCTATTTTGCACGACTTTTTCTGGCTCTGAGAAACTTGTAGGATGCACGCCATGAATAGGTTCAAATCGATCTTTCTACTGGGTGAACTTATGGTGTTATTTATTTGTGTTGTTTCTTCTGTTTGGTTCACTTTCCAATGTGGGTTTGTTTTCTTATCATCTTCTATGGGGAGTAGGGGTGATTGAAGTTGATAAGAAGAAAGTTGAAAGATACATACGGGGATTGGTACCTAGTTCTGCACTTGTAGTTTTCCTATTTTGTTTTCCTTTTTTTTTTCCAACTTTTATTCTTTTTTCCCCTTTTCTCTGTTTTCATGCAAACTGAAAGTATCTAACAAACAACTTCAAAATCACAGTTCAAAAGATGAAAGAAGTAATATATGTTGAGTCGTATGAAATATATACACACTCCATTATACATGGCAGCATTGATGGGTTTTTGCATAGAAATGGCCTTTTTAGATTGGATGCATTCTCGTATACTATAGGGGATTGCCTTTTCGATGCATTTCAAGTTCTATTGCATTTCCATTATTACTCGACCGACCTGCACAATGGATTGATAGATTATTTCTTGGGTTGTTTAAAAAATGAGGATGTTGAGGCATTGGAGTCATATGAATATGAACTGGAATCTGATTTTCTTCGGCAGTTGCATGGAATACATGATGTCGCTACGTATTTTTCAAAGATGCGGTTTTCTGCATCTCCAATTCTGCCTACACATGAGAGGGGACTTTGGGGAGATACATTTTGTATACGGTGGCTATCTAACTAGCTCAATATATCAATTGGAATATGGTCATTGACAAGAAAAACAAGATATGTACTATTCAACAAAACTGCATCTGACAATCCATATTGCATCTTGTTCCATGATGCCAATGTTGTCAGTGGTCATTATGAACCACTACTGTACAGAAAAATGTCCATATGCAATGTTGAAGGAGCTCATATTTACTTGTCCCTCATTTGCAAATATCTTGAATCGCAGTGGAAACGGATTATGCATCGCATAGACTGCCATGGTTTACAACTAGCAACAATTGTTGTGTCTAGCTGTGGAGATAGTCTGTTCAATGCAATTTTTTGTTTGGTAGCAGCGGAGTTCGATGTGCAGTCGTTGTGGCTTTACATTGTACAATCATTTTGCAATGCAATAATAGGGGGCAACCAACAGGCTTTTAGGTGCTTGCATTAGCACCTTTCGCCATATCTCCTAGAAAATATGTCGGCAATTGGAAGTTGGTAAGAATACCTTGTAAACATGGTGCTGCCATATGAAAAAGGGAATGTGGAGGGTTGCAGATTCTATTTGCAATGGTTGTCTATCATATTCAGAGTAAATATCCTTGTCTGGTCAGCCTTGCCAGATGGCACTGTCCATTCATGGTCTATCAATTCAAATTACAATCGAACAATTGACATCCTCTTGTTGAAAACAGATACAACACATATCCACTATCAACCTTTGCTTAGACATATCAGTGGTTCAGGGTTCAATGTCAATGCCACCCAAACCGCATCGAATCTGCATACCCGTGCCATGCTTTTTAGTGAGAATGAAACTCCTCTCGGTTGTGATATGGCCATACAAGGCTTGAACAAAAAATCCATGCGTGAAATTCATCATAGTTGTGATGAGGCCATACAGGGCTTAAACAAAAAATGTAGAGTAAGTTATCACAACTTGAAAAAAGTTATGCATAAAATTCGTCCTAGTTGTGAAGAGGGCATATAGGCCTTAAACAAAAAACGTAGACTACGTTATTGCAACCTGAATCAGAATGAAATTCATCCCAGTTTCCATCAGGTCATCATGCCCTTGGACAAGAAACGTAGATTAAGTTACCACAACTTGAAAAAGGTCATGCACGAGAGAAAAAAATGCATTGCTACACTTCCTTTTAGAGAGAAACTCACATATCACAATCTAAAGAAATTTGTTCAGGCACAACACAACAGAAACATGTACGGTCGCATATCCCAGAATGGTCATGCAACTATCACATTTCATGGGCTAGAAGCAACACCATGCACTACTACCAATGAAAACCAGCAAAGACTTTCTACTCATACTTCCCTGCGAAAGAAAAATGCAAGACAAACCTACATGAAACAAATTAAAGACACTCCTTCCATTGCATGTGCAATTTGTGAACAATTGAATTTATCAAAAAACAGTAAGTCTTTCACCCCTGATTTGCAAGCAGAATACCTTCGCTTGACAGCGCACGATAAACCATTTTACAGTGGAAAAATTTGTCTTCCATGCAAACGATTGCTTGAAAATGGAAAACTGCCACAATTTGCAACCCCTAACCAAAAAAGATGTAATACACCATTACCAGATGTAAGTGCACTTACGAAACTTGAGGAGAGACTTGTGTCTCTGCGAATTGCATTTGCACAAATCAGGCCTTGGTTTTATAAACGACCCCATATGGGCTTAATAGGATCAATTATTAATGTGCCTGTTCAGCTAGATGTTATGCAAAATGCCTTGCCACAATTCATTAGCGATACAATGACAATTGTTGTGGCTTTGAAAAGATGCTTGCGATACAAAAATGCCTATCAGACAGGGAAAGTGCGTGTGCATGTTGTTATGAAAGAATTAAAGGAATTATGTTCCAGGGCTCTGTACAAAGCACAAAACATTTGTATAAATAACAACTGGAACAATGTTCTTGCAGAAGAGGATGCCAACTCTGCAGAGACTCTCGAAAATGCTAGTGAATTTGATACAAGTGATGAAATGGAGAATGAAACACATGCTGAGACATTGGTGCATGTATTCACTGATTCACAGTGCATTCTTGACTTGTAAGACAAGATTGTCGAAATTGCACCTATTGAGGGGCAACGTCCACTTGGAATAGTCAAGGACAAATTCGTTGAGGAAATGAACTTTCCAACACTATTATATGGAGATCCACGTGCCACTGACATTACAGAATGATTCAGTTATCATAAAATAGTCTGATGGGAGATGCTACATTCAAGCGGTGACTTCTCCTGTCACATAAAAAAATTGTTTTTCAAAACAATGCGCATAATAATAGAGCAAATTCTCTCCTGCATGTGGGTCTGAATAAGAAAAGGCCAGTTACAAGGAAGAAAGTTGTTGACCAAGGATGTCAAGTACAAAGTAAACCTAGAAAAAATTATGAAATCTGATATTGGATACATAGATTTCAAAAAACATTTGCACCTCTCCTGACTTTTTGCAACAAAACAAAAAAACTATTTTTGAAATGATCCGGCAATTGGGCCCGCCAACATTTTTCATCACATTTACAAGTGTAGAGCATTGCTAGGATCCATTGGTAGCTGTCGTTTCTGACTTGCATAGGAACAGGAAACGTAAAAAACAAACCGATACATTGGAAAATAATGACATTGACTACCTCATAAGAAAAGACCCAATGACATGCACTCGCTACTATAGACATAGAATAAATGCTTTGAGACAATTGATATGCCATGATGAAACATTTTTCAGAAAAATATCAGACTACTTTTTTGTGACTGAATTCCAAAATAAAGGAAATGAACATGACCACGCACTATTGTGGATAGAGGGTGCACCAGTCTATGGAGCTGACAACAATTCAGAGATCGAACAATTTGTGGATAAATACATAACATGCAACATAGATCATTTGGATCCAGAACTTGCAAAAGTTCATAGACATTACCATACAAGAAGTTGTAGAAAATGAAAAAACTCGCATTGCAGATACAACTTTCTCGTGCCGCTAATGAGAGCTACAAGAATCATAGAGCCACTTAGTTTAGAGGATAATGTTGTTGTTGATAAATCTAAATCCTTGTTCGCATTTCTAGAACAAGGAGAATTTGACAAGCTGATGATCTTCGATGCCTTCTTGACAGAGCTAAATCTATCAGAAGATGAGTACATCCAAGCCATACAATGTACGCTTAAACAGCCAACAGTTTTCCTTAAATGAAAAATTTCCCATATTTGGAACAACAGTTTCTCCAAGGACATGCCAGTTATGTGGAAAGAAAATACAGATGCCCAATACGTGCTCAATGCATATGCTGCAACATCGTATTGTACCTCGTACATGACAAAGGTTGACAAATATATGACAAGTGCATTCAGAAGAATACGCAAAGAACATGAAAGAAGTCATATTGATGCCATACAAATGATACACACACTTGGAAATACATTGTTTAATCTTCAACAAATGTCTGCTCAGCAAGCAGTTCACATTGCACTTTCCCTGCCCCTCACTTGTAGTTCAAGAAAATGTGTCTTCATAAACACATCTCCACTTGAGAAACACACATTTGTGCTTAAACCACCGGTTTTGCTAGAACAAGAACCTGACAATTCAGAAGATGTGTTATGTCGCTCTATTGTTGATTATTACTTCCAGCGTCCATCTCCTATTAGGCATATTTGCTTAGCAGAATTCGTATCGCATTACAAAAAAAATGGAGCACCCATATCAAAAAAAAAAAAACACTCTGTGATACGGTTTGTCAAATACAATAAACATTCTGACTATGAAAACTATTGTAGAGAAAAACTATTGTTGTACATTATGTTCGATGAAAACAAAGAGACATTAAAACATAACTTCTCTACATGGGAGATTGCGTATGTTGCCTCTGAGACTATAGTGCACATCAATGAAGCTAGATTTACCTACAATGTTAATCTAATGTGGGGTGATCTAGAAATTGCAGTTAATGAGCTAGAAAACCCTGACAATCCCGATGAGACATTCACAAACCGAAAAACAACCAGAACTCCTTGCGAGTCCTATGACTTACAAGCACATTTTCCTCATCCTCCAGCAGATGGAAGTGAAAAACGTATCAATCTTGGTTTTCAAGTCACAAAACATCCTTTCCTAATTGAAAATAATGAATACCATAGAATAAGACGTCTGTTGAATCGAGAACAACAAACAATTCTAAAGGACATTTCTCTTAAAAACCATTTGAACATGGACACTCATGTGCACTTGTTCCTTACAGGCGTAGCAGGAATAGGCAAGACATTTAGAGTGAAAGCACTGTTCCAAATGCTTATACAAATCTATGATTTAAACAATTCCTCTGATCCTATGAAACCAAAGGGCCTAATAGTTGCATATACAGGAAACGTTGCATATAATGTAGGTGGAACAATAGTCCACTCTGCATTTTTAATGCCTTTTAACAAGTCACAGTTTCTTCCACTTAGCAAGGAAATGTTGGATACATTGTCTAAGCTTTATGAGGAACTCCAACTTGTCTTTATAGATGAAGCATCTTTGATTGGAAGTCGGTTCTTGTATTCCATTGACAACCGACTAAGAACCATAAAACATGTGCACACAAAATACTTTGGAAACATTGACATGATATTCTGTGGGGATCTTTACCAAGCATAGCCCATCCAAGATTCTTTGATATTTGAAAAACCTACTGTTAACATGAAAACAGTGACGCATGAATTCTAGAGAGGCAATATTAAATGCTTTGAATTGCATACTACAATGTGCCAGATAGATGAAACATTCATTGCAATTCTGAATAGAATGCGGACAAACAACCAAACATATGATGACTTAACATATATCAATTTGAGGTGATTGTGGCCTACACCAACAGACCCAACGTTCCCTTACATGTTCTACACAAATAAGGATGTTGCAATGCATAATAGCCACATGCTATCGCTCATGTATGGCGATGATATCAACATCAATTCAATTGACCTGAAAGAAGACAACCATGTAAATGTGCCACATCATGAACATACAGACGCTTTGCCTTTGCAGCTTATCCTCAAATTAGAAATGTTGGTTGAAATATAGGCCTGTAACTATGATTCACAGGATGGCTTGGTCAATGGTGCAAATGGAATACTCAAAGGCTATACAAAAACAAAAAGCTTGATGTCATTTCGATTAAGTTCCATGAACTACATATAGGCAAGCGACAAGCAAGCAAGTTGGCTTATCTATATAATTCAAACATTGGAATCGATTGGACACCTATTTTTCGAATATCAAAGCCAATATCGACATCAGCAAAGACATGTCGACTGAAGATTCGAAAACAATTTCTGATTAAACTTGCATGTGCACGTACAGTCCACAGATCGCAAGGACTGACACTTGATAATGTTGCATTTCAGCCTGCTGGAATTCGGATACATGGACTTGTATACACAACATTGCCCCATGTCAGAAGCATAGACTCCTTGTATTTACCAAGTCCTCTTACAAAAGATAACTTCAAAGTCAAACAGAAAGTTGATATTGAAATGGAACGACTCAAGACCACTGCAAAATGGCAACTGCACTATGATTACCAATCCATACAAACAAATTCATATGTATCAATTCTCTTGCTTAACGCACACAACTTAAATGCACACATGGATGATATACTCAATGACTATGATACAATGCAATTCGATATTCTGTGTTTGCAGGAAACATACATGGCATTATGCATGCAGAACAAACAATTCTCAAATCACAATTGCATATCAAGTTACATTATACATGGGGTGATGATATTGGTGAAAAAATATGTACCAATTTTGGACCATATACATATCGAAGAAAAGAATGTTGAGGTGGTGTTTGCAAAAAAAAATTTCCATGAAACAAAAGTTGCAATTTTGAATCTGTATGCTGCTCCCCATGCAACATTCTCCAACATAATAGATGTTATTTCTAATGCATTGGGTCATTTCCATCTGAACGGACCCGTTGTGCTTGTAGGAGACTTCAATATTGACATGCTACAAAATAATGGTAGAACAAAAGAATTGGAAAACTACATGTGCAAATATAGTCTCCGCTTTCTTTTGAACAACACAAGCCATCTGCAAAACACACTTATTGACCATGTGTGGTCGAATGTGCCCATTTCTCAATACAATATGTTTATCTTAGACACATATTGGTCTGATCATGATACAATTGGTATTGCACTTGAATTATGAGATATACATCGAACATATTGCAAAGTCATATTTCTATGTTTCAAAGCATATCTGTATAGCTTGTTGCAATTTTATTTTTTTTTATCTAGCTTCTTAGTTTTCTCTGATTTGTACACATACTGGTCTAGTCACCATACAATTGGTGTTGTACTTGAATTATAAAATATACATTATGAAGAAAAAAAAAGGTACATCCTTCTAAAAATTATATGTTACTCTATTCATCTTATTCTATATTTTTAAGTATATGTACATAGTACTTGCCTTTTTCTTTACATGTTAACTTATGGTCATATCCCTTTTGTTTTGTACTTTTGTTCATAGAAACAAACATGAAAATTAGACGCCGCAAAGAAATCCTAACCAGAGATGTAGAGGAATCCATGCAAAGGTGCGTTTTTTTTGCCCGCATTCCATATTAAATAGTTTATCTTTTACTATGTCTGTATTTGTTGAACTGGTTTGCAGTTGTGTTTTTTTTTTTTTGCGCCTCCTTCGACACTCCATATCTTCCTCTACATTCACTTGTTTTCGTGTGTGTAATACATATTCAATCTTGAACTTTCCAGTCCTGGAGTCCATCTGTCAATTTGTATATCACGGAACTCCGAATGTTGTCTGGAGGACACAAAACAATAGAAGTGCAATGTTGAGCCAACCAACCCGCAAGTCTTCTTGTCAATTTCTATATCGCGCAAATTTGGCTGCTATTTGCAGGACACAGAACATTAGAGGCCCAATTTAGAGCACGCTAGCCCGTAAGTCCGCGATAAAAAAAAGTGGCTAAGTATGGAATAAGGGATTTGTACATGCTTTATAACATGTCATGTCCATACTTTATAAAAGTACATATGTAGTATGTATTTCTCTTTCTCGGAGTTCGCCAGCCCTGGAGTCCATTTGTCAATTTGTGTATCATAGAACTCAATAGAAGTACAATGTTGAGCCAGCCAGCCCGCAAGTCCGCTTGTCAATTTGTATATCGTGCAACTCTGGGTGATTTTTGCATGACACAGAACATTAGAGGCCCAATTTAGACCCTGCCAGCCCGCAAGTCCGCGATCCAATAAAAGTGCAATGTTGAGCCAACCAACCTGCAAGTCCACTTGTCAATTTGTATATCGCACAACTCTGGGTGCTATTTTCAAGACACAGAACATTAGAGGCTCAATTTACAGCTCGCAAGTCCGCGATCCAAAAAAGTAGCTAAGTATGGAATAAGGGATCTGTACATATTTAGTATGTATTGCTCATTTCTAAGAGCCCGCTAGCCCTGGAGTCCGTCTATCAATTTGTATATCGCGAAAATCGCTAGAAGTACAATGTTGAGCCAGCCAGGCCGCAAGTCCGCTTGTCAATTTGTATATCGCGGAATTGTGGGTGTTATTTGTAAGGCACAGAACAATAGAGGCCCATTTTTTAGCCCGCCAACCTGAGAACCTACGATCCAAAAAGTGTACATGCTCTATAAAATCTCAGCCACCCTGCAAGTCCGCTTGTCAATTTGTATATTGCAAAACTCTGGGTGCTATTTGTAGGACACGAAACAATAGAGGCCTATTTTTTGAGCCCACTAGCCTGAGAACCCGCTATCCACAAAGTGGCCAAGTATGGAATGCGATATGCGTACATGCTCTATAAAATCTCATGTCCATACTTTATAAAGGTACATATTTAGTTTTGCCTGGTTTGTACACATACTGGTCTGGTCACCACACAGTTGGTGTTGCACATGAATTATGAAATATGGACTATGAGTCCAACCGAGCCCTTTCGTTTCCTTAGCCAATTTTATGCCCATTGGTTCCCCGCTACGCGTTGTCGAACTCTTGTTCCCCATGTTCCGAGTGTATATCTTGCATCCAAAACTTGGTAATCCATGTCTATGCTCGTGGGTTCCCAGACGGTGGAGTCGCATATTTCATGTACATCTATATCTGTACATCACGAGTCCAACCGAACGTCGTTTGTTTTCGTAGTTCGCAAATTTTATGGCCACGGTTTCCTTTGTGGGCACCATCTAGCTCTCATGCCCCGTGTGCACGGTATACATCTTGCGCATGAAACTTCGATGATCTACAATTACACCCGGACTCGAAGCTTGTGACTCATTTGCTAATTTTCTTTGATTAAATTGTACAATATCGATATTTATTATTAATAATTTAGTACTTTAAAATAATGTTTTTAGATAATGTTAGCTATATAACATATATGTTATATGTTATACATGTAGACAATCACAATCTTGAACCCGCCAGTCTTGGAGTCTGTCTGTCAATTTGTATATCATGGAACTCCCAGTACTGTGTGGAGGACACGAAACAATATAAGTGCAATGTTGAGGGAGCCACCCCGAAGTCCGCATGTCAATTTGTATATCGCGGAACTCTGGGTGCTATTTGTAGGATACATAACAATAGAGGCCCAATTTTCAGCCCAAGAACCTGCGATCCAAAAAGTGGCTAAGTATGGAATGAGGTATTCGTACATGCTCTATAAAATCTGATATCCATACTTTCTAAAATTACATATTTAGTATGGATTACTCGTTCCTCAAAAAATTTCTAGGTCCGGAACTAGCGAATACACGTGTTCATATGTCCACTTACTTTTATATCACCAGCATGACCGTCCGCTTGCCCGTTTCATATTGTACATATTACATGTAATATGTATTACATATTACATGTAATGTGTAATACATATTCAATTTTGAGCCTGCCAGTCGTGGAGTCCATCTGTCAATTTGTATATCGCAGAACTCCGAGTGTTGTTTGGAGGACACAGACCAATAGAAGTGCAATGTTGATCCAGCCAACCTGCAAATCCACTTCTCAATTTGTATATCGCGCAACTCTGGGTGCTCTTTGCAGCACACAGAACAATATAGGTCCAATTTTGAGTCCACCAGCCCGAGAACCCGTGATCCAAAAAGTGGATATTTAGAACCCGCCAGCCCAATAACCTGCCATACATATTACATGTAATGTGTAATACATATTCAATCTCGACTCCTCCAGTCTTGGAGTCCATTTGTGGATTTGTATATCGCGGAACTCCGAATGTTGTTTAGAGGACACGGGACAATAGAAGTGCAATGTTGAGCTAGCCAGCTGGCAAGTCCGCGATTCAAAAAAGTGGTTAAGTATGGAATAAGGGATCTGTACATGCTCTATAAAATGTCATGTCCATAGTTTATAAAAGTACATATTTATTATGTATTTCTCCTTTCTCGGAGCCCACCAGCACTGGAGTCCGTCTGTCAATTTATATATCGCGGAACTCAATAGAAGTACAATGTTGAGCCACCTAGCCCACAATTCCGCTTGTAAATTTGTATATCGCGGAATTCTAGGTGTTGTTTGTAACACACAAAATAATAGAGGCCCATTTTTTATCCCGCCAGCCCGAGAACCCGCGATCCAAAAAGTGTACATGCTCTATAAAATCTCAGCCAGCCCACAAGTCCTCTTGTCAATTTGTATATCGCGGAACTCTGGGTACTATTTGTAGGACACAGAACAATAGAGGCCTATCTTTTAGCCCGCCAGCCCAAGAACCCATGATCCACAAATTTGCCAAGTATGGAATGCGATATCCGTACATGCTCTATAAAATCTCATGCCCATACTTTATAAAGGTACATATTTAGTTTTCCCTGCTTTGTACACATACTGATCTAGTCACGACACACTTGGTGTTGCACATGAATTATGAAATATGCACCAGGAGTCCGACCGACCGCTTTCGTTTCCTTAGACAATTTTATGCCCACGGGTTCCCCAGTAAACATTATCGAACTCTTATTCCCCGTGTTCCAAGCGTACATCTTGCATCCAAAACTTGGGTAATCCATGTTTATGCTCGCGGGTTCCCAGACACCGGAGTGTCAGATTTCCTGTCCATCTATATCTCTACATGACGAATCCAACTGACCGCCATTCGTTTTCATAGTTTGTGAATTTTATCGGCGCGGGTTCCTTTGTGGGCGCCATCCAACTCTCATGCCCCATGTGCTCCGTATACATATTGCGCCCGGAACTTCGGTGATCTACAATTGGACCCGGACTCAAAGCTTACGACTCATTTGATAACTTTGTTTAGTTAAATTGTAGAATATCAATATTTAATATTAATAATTTAGTACTTGAAAATAATGTTAGCTATATCGCAGATATGTTGTATGTTATACATGTAGACAATCACAATCTTGAACCCGCCAGTTCTGGAGTTCGTCTTGCAATTTGTATATTGCTGAACTTTGGGTGCTATTTGTAGGACACGGAACAATAGAGGCCCACTTTTGAGCCCGCCAGCCTGAGAACCCGCGATAAAAAAAGTGGCGATCCATACATACTTTATAAAGGTGCATATTTAGTTTTACCTGATTTGTACACATATTGGTCTAGTCACCAAACAATTGGTGTTGCACATGAATTATGAAATATACACCATGAGTCTGACTGACCGCTTTCATTTCCTTAGGCAATTTTATGGCCGCGGGTTGCCGGCTATGCCTTATCGAACTCTCATTCCCCGTTTTCTGAGTGTACATATTGCATCCAAAACTTGGGTAATCCATGTCTATGGTAGGGGGTTCCCAGATGGCGAAGTGGAAGCTTTCATGTCCATCTATATGTCTACATCACGAGTCCAACCAACCGCCATTCGTTTTCATAGTTCGCAAATTTTATGGTCGCGGGTTCCTTTGTCGGTGCCATCCAACTCTCATGCTCCATGTGCGCGGTATACATCTTGCGCCCGAAACTTCGACGATCTACAATTGGACCCGGACTCAAAGCTTGTGACTCATTTGATAATTTTGTTTAATTAAATTGTACAATATCAATATTTAATATTCATATTTTAGTACTTGAAAATAATGTTTTTAGATAATGTTAGATATATAACATATATGTTATATGTTATATATGTAGACAATGTCAATCTTGAGCCCGCCAGTCCTAGAGTCCGCCTGTCAATTTGTATATCGCGGAACTCCGGGTGTTGTTTGGATGACACAGACCAATACAAGTGCAATGTCCAGGCAGCCAATTAAATTGTACAATATCAAAATTTTTATATCCGGAACTCCAATCCGTAAACAATCGCAATCCTGGGCCCGCCAGCTCTACAGTCCGTCTGTCAATTTGTATATCGTGGAAGTCCGAGTTCTGTTTGGAGGACACAGAACAATAGAAGTGCAATGTTGAGCCCGCAAGTCCACTTCTCAATTTGTATATAGCGGAAGTTTGGGTACTATTTGTAAGGAACGGAGCAATAGAGGCCCAATTTTGAGCCCACCAGCCCGAGAACCCGCGATCCAAAGACTGTACATGCTTCCCTTCGCTATGCTCCCTGGAAGCCTACACAAAATCACATTGCTCTGCAGGCTACTGAGAATTAGAATGCCATTCATGGGACCTCGGGTTGGCCCGTTCACGAAATCTTCAAACCCTAGTTTCGAAAACAATCCCGACCGACATTTCCCTATTCCATACTTAGCCACTTTCCAACAATTCCACAAATATACAAACCGTCCGCTGAACTGCATCATCATGCCCTCTTACATTTTATGTGTTTTGCAGTCAAAAATTCTGACTCATGCAGTTTCACCGTTAGAGACTCACCTATCCTTACTATCTCCTGTAAACTTATTTTGAAGCCCGTCCGACCGCTTTTCAGACTTGGCCATTCCTTCCTTGCTTGATCTTCCCCATCTTCGTCACCTTCGCACCTGTCTATAATAAAAAATAATGTTTATANATATATATATATATATATATATCTTGTTTCTAAATATTTAATGCTAACAGCTAATCGTGCAGGCACCACGTAAATTATCATTGATGGGCACAAGGATCGAGAATATATGCCATTAATGTGCACTAAAACAATATTTGCGGAGGCTTTTGTTATCCCTTCCCAGTGTTAATTTCAAATACCATGGAATGTCATTCTCACTCCGTCATCTTGGTTCATTCACGAAACCTCTAATCCTTAAATGTTCTTCATCGTAACCGCCACCTTCGGACTTCTAAGTATGCAATAATTAATCTTTACTTCTAACAACTCACCATACAACACACATAGACATTTTTATTAATGAGCGAAGAGCTCGAGGAGATGTTCCATTCACACGCATTGAACCAACATTTATGGGGGGTTATATTATCCCCTCCATTTCTTCATTTCAATCAGCGTCTGGAGCAAACCGACGTTTTCATAAACTACTGCTCGTACCTCCACAACGATTCTGTAGAGATACAATGAACATCTTCGGGCCTAAGGACTAGAACCACCATAGTAACAAAGACTCACTCCAACGACCTGCCACAGTAACAAAGCAACCCAAAGTTATTCAAACGGACAAGGTTCATCCTAAAATTGATAGTTCTCACAAGATTCTCGTGCAGAAGAAAGGAAAAATAATTGTAGGGGAGGCGGAGGAGCCTGAAATTGAGAGTGAAAACATGGATCTTAACGCTGATCTGGATAGCATATTATACAACCTTGATCAACCCGGAGACGAGATTCACCATAGCTACCCAATGGACATAGTTGATACCAAAATTTTTGACGAAGATGAATCCTTCGTATTCCAGAGTGTTGTTTTTGAAAGCGAATCTAAAAAGTTAATTATTGAAAAAGGAGATGTAAAAAATAAGAAAAGAAAACATCATTCAAAAATTCACCTTGCCAATATGAAAGCGTCCAAAATCTCTGGAATTCACATGGCAACCGGAGATGCTCTTCATGATTCCATTGGAGTCATTAAGGTCGAGAATGCCAGACTAAAGGGTCGGATCAAGGAATTAGAGGAAGCTTTGTTTCCTATGCCATTGCTTGGCAGTCCTTTGGCAATAGCCATGCCTGCGATTCCATGTACCCCTGTAACAAAGATAAAAGGCTCCTCCAGCTTCCTTGCATCGTGTAGAGGATATGTGGAGAAAAATATCAACAAAAGAATGGAACTAATTACTAAGGCCTGGGAAACATTACAAAATATGGATTTTCTGGGAAGTAGGGCACATAACTTGCTCAAACTTCTGCAGACAGATTTAAAAAATGAAGAAACTTTCTATTTTCACACGGTCATCCCTTTTTCCTTTCATGTCAACAACATGGCAGACACGACAAGAAGACAACATGATATCCCCTCCAAAAAATGGCTCACTCAATTAGAAGTATGATGAAAAGAGAAGGTGAAGAACTTGTATCTCATTGTCCAATCATGTGAGCAAGCAATATCAAAGAAAGAAACATTATTCACAAAGCTCACCAAAATAGACTTGGACAGAAGGACCAACAACTTCTAGGACCCTAGCTTAATCGTCAACTCGTTGGCGTTAACCAAGCAAACTTTCGATAAACAAGTTGATAATTTTAAGGCGTTGTCTTTAGAAATTTTTTACAGGGTTCTTGAATATCATGAAGAACATGCGGACAACTGGCTAGTACACTATTCGGTTCATAATGGAGACATTCATCAGGCTCTGTGTAATATTTCTATTGATCTAAGCGAATTAGAAAATGAACTTTTCAGCATTAAAATATGGAATGACATCAACGTCGCCCCCTTGAGAAGCTACATTGAATAATTCGTCCAAACGAACTTGAAGGGGGTCGCCGAAAAAATCCAACAGGAAAAGGCATCAACAAGAAAATAACAAAAATACTTATATGGAACATTGCTATAAATCCTTTGTTTATCAATCCAGTTATTCAAGCGGGTCAACAACGAAAACTAACAGGAAAATGCATCAGCAAACAAATACCAAAAATACTTATATCTACCATCGTTGTAAGTCTATACTGATACTCCCTTGTTTATCAATTCAGTTATTCCACCTTTTCTTAATACAAATCTATAGCCAAAGATTGATATCTTCCCATTTCTACTTTTCAGGTATTACACTATACCCTCTCCCACTTCTTCTTTCACAGTCTTATTGCTTGTACATATTTCTCTTATGGTTCGTGGGAGCCCCAACCCCAGTCTATATGACAAACGCATTTAAATTTCCAGGAATATGTAAGAAACTATTCTTTTTTCATATATTCCAAATAAAACTATTCTTTTGTCTCCTTATATATTTATGTGCTCCTAGATTTTTATCTTCAGCTATGCTGAATGTCAAGACATTCTGTTTATTTTATTTCAATTCTCTTTTTTTCCGATGCATATCTTTTTATTTGACATATGAGATTTATATAAAAAAACAAAAAAACATGTTACATATTCCTGGAAATATATATATATATATATATATATATATATATATATATATATATATATATATATATATATATATATATATATATATATATATATATATATATATATATATATATATATTTCCAGGAATATGTAACACGTTTTTTTATTTTTTTATATAAATCTCATAAAATTGTGTTCAAAACTTTTTTTCTGCTCACACATATAGAGAGTATGTCATTTCTTGCATCCTTACCACCTGTCCTTCATACTGCTTGCACATCTGCGCTGCGATTTCAAGGGCCAAGTCCAATTGTCCTATTACATCAACATGAGGCCCTTAAAATTCAAATAGTCCGCAAGTCTACTTCTCAATTTGTATATCGCGGAACTCTGGGTGTTATTTGTAGGGAACAGAACAACAGAGACCCAATTTTGAGCCCACCAGCCCGAGAACCCACAATCCAAAAAATGGTTCAGTATGGAATGAGGGTTCCATGCATGCTATATAAAATATCATGCCCATACTTTATAAAAGTACATATTTGATATGTATAAAAGTAAATATGTACTTTATAAAAGTACATATTTGGTATGTACTATTTTTAGTGTCCAGGAACCTATAATTTGATAAATTTCAATTTCTTTTGTGTCCAAGAGCCCTTGTTTTAAAGAAAACTAATCCGGGAATGCTAATTTTTTTGTGTTTTTGTCCACGAACCTATGTAACAGACGTTACTACTATTCTATTGTATGCTAAATTTTTTGTGTCCAGGAACATTTTAAATGTATTACTATTATATACTGTACCATCAAACTTAGATACTAGGAACCTTTGTAATAATTTTTGATAAATTTAAAATAAAAGTAATTCGGGAATACTAAATTCTGCATGGATGCCACATGTACTTCAACTTGCTACCCCCATGTATGTACTCGGTCGTATTTGTTCCAATTCCAACCTGGCAGGGACTACGCTTCCATGCAACAGTTGTTATAATATATGAATGCATTCAGGTTATTATAAGTAGTATTAGAGATGGATACAAGCCTATCCAAATACACACATCAATAAAAGGAAAGAGAGAAGAGTGGAGCTACTACTTAGTTTTAAGGTTACATCAAAGAATTTTATGATAAGATAAAAGATGATAAAAATAAAAGGCATGTTGGGACACAGGGACAGACCCAGGGTTCAGCTCTAACAACGCACCAACAAGCCCTAACTACTGGCCCTTTTGGCAACACCTGCGAAACAGATGCAATCTCACCCGAAGTATCAATAGGGGGTTGCAGGACACAGGTGTCTACAACCAGAGGAAATACAAAGTGGATCCAAAACAATAACAACACATCAGATAGATATCATTTACCAACTTAAACCTACTTCGCACAGTTATATCTCAGATCTAACACAACAATGCAATAACAGAATAATCAGAAGGCAAAAGAACACAACATCAATCACACAGAACAACAAGATATACGTGGTTCACCCTCTCCCTAGGGCTACATCCACAGAACTGTGTTTCTTGATATTATAGGAAAACATATAGTTCTATTTGCGCTCTTAGCTTGCAGATATCTCTCTCTCCTTCTCTCTCTCTCTTTCTCTCCCCTCCTTGCGTACCCAGCTGCAGGGTTGATCTTCACACCCAGCTGAAGATCTTACAATACTAGAGTAACCTTACACATAACACTTCTCTCTCTCATAGCACTAATCACTCTACCAACAATAACAATCAAAGAAACAACAACCCACACCAACCCATCTTCTCCAATCTAGGTTCTTATTTATACATTACAATAGCTCTCGGAAATCCTTAGGTCAAAACCTAGGTGTCAAAACCCTAAATACCAAAACCTTAGGTGTCTAAAACCCTAGATCCACTTTGACCCACATTTTTCGGGCTTCACGAGCTTGTCTTTCCATCTTTCCCACGAGGTGCTCCAAAGCATCTATTGGTGGCTTTTTCCACTTGCTAAGCTATCCACGATCCATCTTCCTTGTTGATCTGTTCTCCTCGATATTCTCGTCCAACGACTTGTTTTCCCTTACTTCGCTCCTTCTTTTCTGCTTCTTTGACTACTTCGACCTAATCTCAGTCAATGTGCCTTCCACGCAGTTCACACTTCATCTTTTCTTTTCCTTTTTCTTCACTTTCTTTGTTAATCCATACCCCAGGCCCAACAAGCCCCCAACACTCACCTGTGACTTGTCTTGAGGCACTATAGATCTTAACCTTCCGTTTCACTTCAACTTTAGACTACACAACACAGCTTGTGATTTCTGCTCAGTTTCTCCTCACTATGTGCATACTATCTTTTCTGTGTATGGTACCCAGTTTCAACTGCACCTGGTACCTAGATCCTTCTTCTTATGCTTTTACTAAGAGATGTGAGGTAGTTGTTTGTCATAGTACAATTTCAACCTGCTCCCATTCGCCAAGCCTTC
Source organism: Picea engelmannii (assembly GCA_009831015.1). Classification (NCBI taxonomy): domain Eukaryota; kingdom Viridiplantae; phylum Streptophyta; class Pinopsida; order Pinales; family Pinaceae; genus Picea; species Picea engelmannii. The sequence continues at coordinate 131,669 of ML800838.1, forward strand.
CTTCCATTCTCCATTCAAAGTCTTCAATTGCGCAACTCCTCCTTATATAACATATGCCACCTCATATGGCCCCAACCAATGTGTTTTGAACTTCCCTAGATGCTTCATGAACTTGTTGTCGTAAACCAATACCAGATCTCCTTGCTTAAAGGCTTTCTTCTTGATGTGTCTGTCATGGTAAGCCTTCTCTCGTTCCTTCTATACCTGCTGATGGAATCCTACAATAAATATGTCTTCCTCTAGTTCTACCAACTGCGCAAGTCTGTTTTGCACAATGCCAGTGTCATCCATATCTGTAAATGCTACAATTCTTAGGCTAGGAACTAAATATTCCATAGGTACTACTGCTTCTAGACCATAAACCAATTTGAAATGAGTTTGCATTGTCAGCTTCTTGCAAGTAGTTTTATAAGCCCATAACATTGTTGGTACTTGCAAATCCCAATCATCTTTGTTCACACTGAAAATCTTCATCAGCGTTGTCTCCAAGATCTTGTTGAAAGCTTCGATTGTACCATTCGCTTGAGGGTGGTATGGAGTGCTCTTCTGGTGATGAACTTCAAATTCCCAAGTCAAGGCTTCTATAGTCTTATTAATAAAATGTGTACCTTGATCGCTCATAAGGATATTCGAGCATCCAAACCTAGTTATGATATCATCAAATATGAATCACGCAGTTGTAGCTGCACTACAGTCCTTAACTACTCTTGCTTCTGCCCATCTGGTCAAATACTCTGTCGTTGTGATTATGTATCGAGCTCCTGTGCATTTTCCTGGTGGGTTGATAGATCCCATGAAATCAATCGCCCATTTCTCAAATTCCTGTAAGGTCCGCTAAGGGGTTAAAGGCATATCATCTCTTATGGACGGTTTCCCAACTCTTTGGCATACATCGCAGGCTCTGTAGTATTCCTTAACATCTTTGTGTAAAGTGGGCCACCAGAGGCCAACTCTAAGAACCTTTTGCATTGTTGTTTTTCCTTCATAGTGTCCTCCTGCAATACCTTCATGTGCTTTTTCCAGAATCAATGGTATTTCTGTCACCATAACACATCTCCTCAAGATCTCATCAGGTCTCATCTTATATAGTTGCCCAGCTATAAGTGAAAAATTTGCAACACGAACTACCAATTGTTTCTTCTAAATGATTGTATATTCGTGAGGTTCCATTCATGTATATAGGAATTGAAATATCTCAGTGAAGTGAACATCAACCTTTCTGATGGCCAACAATTGTGCATCTGGTAGTGTATCCTCCAAACTAGTAGGTTCCTCTCCATGTTCTAACCTGAACAAGTGGTCAGGTCCCTTGTTCATTCTCCCTGGCTTGACCACTATCTCGAAATCATATTCCTGGAATAAGAGGAGCCATATGCATATCCTTCCCCCCAACATTGACTTATTGACTAGGTATTTCAACGCAGAGTGATCAATGAGCATCTTAAAGTGTCCTCCCAACAAGTAGTGATGAAACTTTTGCATCACATATACCATGGCTAGTCCTTCTCTTTCAATGGTAGTGTAATTTATCTCAGTTGTTGAGAGCTTCTTGCTAGCAAAGGCTAACGGATGGTCAATATCTCCTGCTCCTGGTTGTGCTAGCACTGCTCCTAATGCAATACAGGATGCATCAACATGGACATGAAATTCCTTACTCCAATCTGGAAAACCCAGAATAGGCACAGTAACCATTTTTTGTTTTAGTGTGTCGAAGCTCTGTTGGCATTCTTCTGTCCTTTGAAACTGACAATCTTTCTTCAAAATATTCTCCATGGGTGTTGTTATCTGCGCATAAACCTTGATTAAATTCCTGTAGTATCCAATATGTCTCAGCGTAGTGTGCAATTGTCTTACTAAAGTAGGAGGGGGTAGATCAACAATGATGACAATCTTGGACAGATCTACCAACAACCCCTGCTTACACACAATATGGCCTAGAAGCACTCCAAAGGGTGAAAATAAAATGCATTTCTTTAGGTTCAGGGAAATCTGACATTGCCTGCACTTATCCAACATTAGTATTAAACATTCAATATGATTTTGCAATAAGCTAAAAACAATCCAATCGTCAAAACATGCTTCCAGAAATTTATGTAGAAATTCCTTGAATGCTTCGACCACCACCCTAGAAAAGATGGTTGGTGCATCCTTCAATCTAAAAGTCATCACTGTGTACTGGTAGGATCCCTATTTTGTTGCAAATGTGGTCTTATGGTGGTCTTCCTTGGCAATCATGATCTGGTGATAACCTGAAAATTCATCTGTGAAGGAGTAAACTTCCTGTCCTCCCACATTATCTAACGCTTTGTCAGTAAACGATGTAGGGAATGGATCATGTAAACATGCGTCATTCAGTTTCCTCAAGTCTACACAAATTCTGATCTCTCTTGTCTTCTTATCTTGAACCACCATAGGGCTAATCCATTCTGATTCTTCAACAAGTTCTATGATTCCTATTTCCAACATTCTGTCTAATTCAATCTTGACTTTCTGCTTATATTTTGGATTCAGTCTGTAGGGTCTCTGCTTGTCTGGCTTTACATCTGGTTTCAAGGGGATCTTCATTTCTCCCATGGGCCCTTTAATGCCCTTCATGTCAGTGAATTTGGTTGGAAACAAGTCATGATATTCATGCAGTAATTCTATGATCTTATCAATAGTGGCATCATACAAATAATCTCCAACATTTGTGAGCTTAGGTGCTTGCTCTATCCCAATATTAACTTTCTTGATTTTAATTGGTTGTTCAATAAAAGGTAGTTCGACGCCTGGTCTTTCTATGTCTCTCTGTCCTTATGTTTCTGCGATGTTCACATTCCTAGGATCATCGTCTTCATCGACATTAATATTGTAACATCCTTACAATTTCTGAAGAGGTGCAGTCCATTCATCCTCATGTTGCTCAATAGGGAGTTTAGGTGTCTCCTCAAATACTTTTTGTCTGAAAACCTATAAAGCTTGATCTACCGTAGGGTACTGACTTTCAAATAAAAATGTAGCTACAAAATTCTGATTCATACCTTGCCAATTTGCAGTGGTGAGGCGCAGTTCCGCTTGAAGATACCAATTGATAGGCATTGTGTCCAGAGTGTTAATGAATTTATGCATCCACTGCTCTTGAGGAATGTTGCTCCAGGATTCCTCACAACTTCGCACATGGTCCTTCGGACAACTTTGACCTGTGTATCTAACTTCGCACCCTTCTACTTGATCTGAGAACCGCACTGTCATCAAAGTGCGACATTGCACCCAGTCCACAATTATGTTCTTCTTGTGTGTCCCCCACCATCTTGATGGTGTTGCTTTAAAAGCCTCATCCAATGCCAACAGTCTCTGTTGTACTAGTACAATTTCTTAAAATTCCAATAAGAATGTTTCTAAATGATTTAAACCATCAAATGTGGGAAAATTACTGACTGTTGTGCCAATCCAGCGAACTTCACTGGTCAATCTAGCACATCTCCGCGCATAAACTTCATACATTTTGTTCTGTTAGTTCTCTAGTGCTTCTTCCAAATCTGATGAACATGCGATGTCACTTCGCTAGCTTAAATTGCTATCTATTGTAGGATTAATGTAATTATGTTGTCTTGCTATCAATTTGTATATATTCTCTAACTAATATGCACGGTCTTCTTCTCTGATGGGCTCTGTGTATCTATGAACTTCATCAGGATCCAGAGGTGCAATGACCCTAAGGCCATCACCTTCAAATGTCATTCTTATTTTCTTTAAGTCAACCACGGTAGAATTATTGAAAGCCCAATCAATTCCTAACAATGCGAGATAAGGACAACTATCATCAACTATCTCAATTACTTCGAAGTCTACAAACGTTCTGACCCCGTCGATGTCCACATGGACATGCTCCAACCTTCCAAAGGGGCTTATTGCCTGCTGATTAGCCATCCTAAGACTGATAGGGGAACAAATCAACTTAGGTTTTCCCATCAATGCCCAGGTCTGCTTCGTCATGACATTTACTTCCCACCCTAAGTCGAGGACCACATAACCTATATCATAATCTCCAATCTAAGCATTCAGGTGTAGTTCCTTATTTGTCCTTCTCTTTTTGGATACTTTATGTACTTCTCTATTCAGTAAGGGATCTACCTTCCCTATATCATACTATCTGATCAAATTTTGTAGTTCTTGTACAACTCTTTCATCCTTTATCAAATTAATGCAAGTGCATAAGAATTCCATAAGCTTGCTTACCTCTTTTCCTTCTTCGGGCGAAGCAGACTGATCAAATTCCAGGGGCATTCCACATTCTCTTACTTCGGGTTGTGTCTTTGATGAAGAAGCCTGATCTCTTCCGAATTATTTTCTTGCCTCTTCAAATGTATGTTTCTCTTTCCTTGGATCAAACTCTTGTGACTTTTCTGCAGCTTTTCTGACCCTTGATTCTTCTATAGTATTTCCTGGAGTCACTCTATCTTATCCTATAGCAGCACCTCCTCTAGTGATAACAATGACTCTAGGATCCACTCCATGAGGTTCTGCTGAGATTAGTTGTACTTGCTGGTTTCCTCCTTGTCTCTCCTGAAGTTTGGCTAACAACGCAGGGCAATCCTCTATGACATGTTCAAATGAGTTGCAGTAACTGCAAGTGATACAAAGGTTCTGACAGTCCCTTGCCAAGTGACCTGGCTATGCGCAATTATAACAAATGATTTGACTTTGACCTTGACCCATGCCTCCTCCTTGTCCTCTTCCTCTGAATCCACCATGAGGGTTGAAGTTTCCTCTTCCCGGGGAATTAAACTGCGTAGTATTTCCCTCTTGTTGCATCTCTCCTTGTATCCTATATGTATCTCTTGACCTTTCATGCAATAGATAATAATCCCTACAATCCTTCTCATCATGCCCCACAAATTTACATAATGTGCAATAAAGATTTGTAGGTGTCTAAACATATTTTTGCATGTAATAGCATTCGCCAGGGTGATGTCTATTTCTACATACCTCTGACCAAGGTAGATTAACCTGCTTTAAAGGGCTCAGAGCTCCAGATACCAAGTATTCATGGAATAGGGGACATTGCTCCTTATCATGACCTTCTGACTTGCATCTGATACACCAAATTTCCTCTCTTTTATCTTTTCCCTTGTCTTTCTTAATATCTTCAACCTGTAGAGATAAGCTAGTTAGCTGACTCAAAATTTGACTCATACATGAGATGGATTCTCCCATAGGGGCTGATTCTAGTTTCATGGCGATCTCCAATGCCTCGGTCCACGAAGCAACCTTTTGTTGCATTAGAGGGACTCTGATGTGTGGTAGGAGGGCAGCAATGAACCATTCCTTGTTCTGCTCGTCTGGGATCTGAAAACTCAACCGACCTGTTAAGGTTTTAAACCTCTGATCGAACTCCCAAATAGGTTCAACTACTTTCTGCTTGATTTCTTTCAGGTCTGTAATTCACTGTGATTTCAACTTAGGTTTCTTGAATTCGACAATCAACGCAGTCTTAATGACATTCAATGGTTTCATATGTGCAACTCCTTGGATGAATTTCATGTACCAGCTCAGTGCACGGTCTCTTAGGGTAGTACTAAACTAAGCTCTCTTAACTGCTTCATCATTGGCTTGCTTAATACTCCATATAGCTTTGCATAAGAACCAATGTTGATCAGGATATTCAGATCCATCTCCCCTAAAGGTGGGTAACCTCATCTCATCTGACACAGATCTTCCTAGGTTTCCTGAATGAGTATGTACTGAACTACTTGTAACGGTTCTCTAAGTGCTTTGATAACTCTGACTACTTTGGTTACTTAATGATCATAAAACAACAGGAGGAGTAATAGTACTTACTTCGACAGTCGACGCAGTTCCTGAATTTTCTTATTCTTCTTGGTGAGGTTCTTCAGTCTTCCTTTCCTCTGCCCGAGCAGATTCTGAATGCTCCTCGTTCAATAACTCTTCTTCTTCTCCACTGTAGAACCCTTCATCCTGTGCTAGTGGTTCATGATTCTGCTCAAACAAGTTCACCAGAGGAACTTCTCTAAAGGTTCTCCCACTACACGTATGTCCAACCTCTGTGTCACTGTCGCTGTCTGAATTCTTGAACATTAGATTTTCAATCGGACCAACTACTGTATCTTCACGATGTTCTTCTCATGCAATAACATCTTGATATTCAACTTTAAAAGGTGTAAAAATTTTCCTCTCGACCCCTTAAAGAAATATCTCTCTGCTTGGGTATATGACTCTACTCTATCAATAATAAACTCGGTGATGTACCCTCCAATGGTGCTATCAAACCAATGATATACTACTCTTGACACGACGTTATCAACTCTCTTGACCTTCTTGATCAACGTCAACATCCAAACCATAGGCGGTCTAGATCTGATCTCAAACTGGGTATCTGCTAATCTGGCTAACGACTTGTATAGCTCCTTATGAATTCCTTCAAAGAAAATCTCGTGTATATTGGTAAAGATATACTTTTCCAACCAGTCTTCTGTGCTAAGATTAGGGTTCTTGTTTTGGGATTCCACGAAGTCCTTTTCTTTCTCTTCTATCCACTTTTGAATCTTTGTCTTCAATGGAAACAACCTTGACATTCCTCAAGAAGATCCTGGTCCTGGCAACAGAACCATTTGTTGGGACACAAGGGAAGACCCAGGGTTCAACTCTAACAATGCACCAACAAGCCCTAACTACTGGCCCTTTCGGCTAAACCTGTGAAGCGAATGTAGTCTCACCTGAAGTATTAATAGGGGGTTGCAGGACATAGGTGTCGACAACTAGAGGAAATACAAAGTGGATCTAAAACAATAGCAACACAACAACTAGATATCATTTACCAACATAAACCTACTTCACATAGTTATATCTCATATCTAACACAACGATGCAATAACAAAATAATTAGAAGGCAAAAGAACACAACATCAATCACATAGAACAACAAGATATACATGGTTCACCCTCTCCCTAGGGATACGTCCACATAACTGCGTTTCTTGATATTATAAGAAAACATACAATTCTTTCTATGCTCTTAGCTTGCAGATCTCTCTCTCTCCTTCTCTCTCTCTCTTTCTCTCCGCTCCCTACGCACCCAGCTGCAGGGTTGATCTTCGCACCCAACTGAAGATCTTACAATACCAAAGTGCCCTCACACATAACACTTCTCTCTCTCACAACCCTAATCACTCTACCAACAATAACAATCATATCAACAACAACCCACACCAACCCCTCTTCTCCCATCTAGGTTCTTATTTATACATTACAATAGCTCTCGGACATCCTTAGGTCAAAACCTAGGTGTCAAAACCCTAGGTGTCTAAAACCCTAGATCCACTTTGACCCACGTTTTTTGGTCTTTGCCAACCTGTCTTTCCAAATTTCCCACGAGGTGCTCCAAAGAATCTGTTGGTGGCTTTTTCCGCTTGTTGAGTTTTCCACGTTCCATCTTCCTTTCTTATCTGTTCTCCTTGATCTTCTCGTCCAATGGCTTGTTTTCCCTTACTTCGCTCCTTCTTTGACTACTTCGACCCAATCTCAGTCAATGTGCCTTCCACGCAGTTCGCACTTCGTCTTTTCTTTTCCTTTTTCTTCTCTTTCTTTCTTAATCCATACCCCAGGCCCAACAAGGTAGGTTACATCAAATAATTTTATGATAAGATAAAAGATGATAAAAATAAAAGTTAGATTGATTAAGATTTTAAGAATTTATTAATGATAACCTAAGATTGTATTTGATTAGAGAAGTTGGATTAGGTTTTAATAGCAAATTAGCAAATGCTAGAAATCTTAATGTTGAAAATAGAAAGAGAAGAAGGATATGAATAATCTTTCAACTCCCGTCTCTCAAGTTAGGGGGATAACATGAGCTTTTTAATAACACATTTTTAGGGAGTTATTAAAGTTAGATCAAATTTATATGGATAATAATGTGTAAGTTAAATAAAATTTATCCAATAAACATTTCATCTTGTTTAAAGTGAGATGGAAAATGGACCTTAAACATGTTTACAACATTTCATCTTGTCCAAAGCGGGGAAGTGGAACTCCACCTAGGCTCAAAAGGCTTCTTCACATCAGTATTCATGAATTTGGAGGATAGGGATGAAGTCTTTGAGGGGGGACCATACTTCCACGCCTCAGCAGGACTGTACATGCGACCATGGAAGGAAAACTTCTCCCCAGAGAAAGAAACCTTCAAGAATGTACCCGTCTGGCTGCGACTTTACTCTCTACCACTAGACTATTGGCTACCCTCCACCTTCGAAGCAATCGTGAACAAAATTGGAAAATATGTGAAGACATCGGAAGAAACCCTAAAAGGGAGATATACCTCATATGCAAGGATCTGCATAGAGATGGATGTCTCAGGGGCATTTCTAGAAGTTATAAGCCTGGAATTCAGGGATGAGGAATGGATACAAAGCATTGATTACGAGCAAATGCCATTCAGATGCAGAAGATTCCATGAACATGGACACCTATTCAGAGAATTCCCACTCAACAAAAAACAAGAAGAGGAAAACACCAACATACATCAGGATGAGGATGGGTTTATCAAGCCGAACCACAAAAACAAAGAAAACAAGAAACCAAGAAAAACCCTAACGGGAAGCAATCTGAAAGCCAGGACCAAAACGAAAGGGCATGACAAAACCTACAAAAGGGAAGAAGGAGGAAAGGAAAAGGAAAAAGCAAAAGAAGCTAAGGACCAAGCCACAAATGAGAACACAAACAATCCAAGCAATAAGATGGAGCAGGGGGGTAGCGCGACTCCTATGGAAGGAGAAACCAGAGATGCCAACACACCCATGCAGGAGGCAGGCGAATACGTGGAAATGACACCAAGCGAGGTAGGTACGGAAGATCCTGACCTCAGAGATATTTTGGAAAGGGAAGGAAACGATCTACCAAACATACTGGAGCAATGGAAAAGGCAGGGCGTGGGAAATGTACCAACGGAACAACTAGACCGCATCCAATACCTAATCATCCTAAGGGAGGAAGCAAAATCCAGAGGGATTAAGCGCACGCACGGGGAGATAGGACACCTAGGAATCAAAGCAGGCGAGGGACAACCACATCTCTCACCCAAGAAGATGCAGAGGAAGAAGGGCAGGAAATCAAACAACGTAGCCCTACAGGAACTAGGAGCTCTGCTGATAAATTTAGGTAAGATCAAGAAGCTCTTTCCCAACTCCCCCCCACATGTTTAAATGAAGATTATAACATGGAATATTAGAGGCCTAAACAACCCATGAAAACAAAGAATACTTAAAAATAGACTGAGGAAGGAACAACTGGATCTTTGTTTCATCTAAGAGACAAAATGTATAGTAGATAGAATGGAAACAATCAGCAAAAAATAATGGAGCATGTACAAGATGTTGGCTGTTGAAGGACAACAGATGGCAGGTGGTATTCTCACTTTGTGGAACCCACAAGTGATGAATCTACTAACATCCAAAGCCACCAGATACACACTTTCGGTTAACATGCAAATCATAGGTAACACAGAGGTGATTCTATGCACTAATGTGTATGGTCCCCATATGTTGGAAGAGAAGAGAAGAATGCTCCTAGACCTAGAATAACTAAAATATCGCTCCAACAATCTCCACTGGATCATGGTCAGGGACTTCAACATCATCACGACACTTGCGGAGAAAAAAGGAGGTACAAGGATACTAGATAGAGATGCATAAGACTTTTAAGCTTTCAAAGACACAGTGGAGATGCTCGACATCAAAACCAGTAATGACTAGTTCATATGGAACAACAAACGGATAAAACAACATTATATAGCGACCAGGTTAGACAGATTTCTGGTGTTGGAGTCCATCATCCTACAGGGTTTAACTTTAGACTGCAACATCCTTCCCTGGGGGGGTTCAAACCACTGGCTAGTCCAACTAGAAGCAAACTTCCAAACCACACCGAAAAACAGACCTTTCAGATTCGAGAAATTTTGGATTGAGCATCCTACCTTCAAGGAGAACATCAGTCAATGGTGGCGGGAGCCACAACCTGAACAAGGGACAAGGATGTTCAAACTATATAAGAAACTCAAGTACATCAAACATAAACTCAAGGAGTGGAACAAGGAAATATTTGGAAACATAAACTAATAAAAAAGAATTATTGAAGACAGAATGAGGAACCTCCAGGAAATATGCATAGACAGGGGTTATACAGAGGATCGAAAAACAAAAGAAATCCAACTGACCCAGGAATGGGAAGCAAGATGCCAATAGGAAGAGACCCTATGGTGCCAAAAGTCCAGAATCAGGTGGCTAAAGGAAGGAGAATAGAATACACGGTTCTTTCATCGAACCACCATTGCTGGAAGAACCCACAACAAAATCCTAAAAATTCGGGATCAGGATGGGATCGAGAGAGAGTCCCACAAGGAGATCGAAAATATACTGGTAAACCACTTCCATGGGATAGACCTGGAACCCAACGAAGATCGAACGGAGGCCATACAAAGGATAAATCAACACATCCCCATGCTAGTTATTGAGGAACAAAATATCAACCTAAACAAACCCATCGCTAAGGAGGAAATTGACCAAGTGGTCCAGTAAATTCCCAATGGAAAGGCCCCAGGTCTAGATGGCTTCACAGTGGAATTTTTCAAAGCCTGTTGGAAAGTGGTCAAACATGACGTCTATGGGGTGGTGGAAGACTCCATACGCTTGGCCTCCATCTTGAAAGCGCTAAATTCGATAATGTCCACTCTAATCCCAGAAAAAAATGAAGCCAGGACCCCAGACCGCTACAGACCCATAGCTTTATGCAATGTAGTTTACAAAATAATCTCCAAAGTCATAGCCAACAGACTGAAACCTATCCTACCCTCACTGATTCCCAGGAACATGCAGGTTTTGTAGAAGGGCGACAAATTTTGGACAACATCATCCATGCCCTTGAACTGATACACACACTAAAAACCAAGAGGAGAGGGGGGATGATAATCCAGCTTGACCTAGCAAAGGATTATGACAAAATTAACTGGCATTATATGGTCAAGACTCTGGAAGCCTTTGGATTTGCGCAACACTGGATCAACTGGATTGTCAGCCTAGTGTCAATGACTAGTTACTCGTTGTTAATTAGTGGAGCCCTAGCCAAACCCTTCTGGCCTTCAAGAGGAATCATACAAGGAGACCCACTATCACCTTTTCCTGATCATTCTTATGATGGAAGGACTCAAGAGGAGCATAAAAAGCACAACTGCAGCAGGAGAAATAACAGGCATTAAACCTTTCGAAAAATGCCCTACCTCCATGCACCAACAGTTCATTGATGACACCTTACTCCATGGCACACCCACTGTCAAGGAAGCGAAAGCATATAAAATAATATTAGAAGAGTTTGGGGAAGCCTCGGGAGTGGAGATCAATCATTCCAAATCCATGGTATATTTCTTCAATACCAACCCAACAATTCAAAGGAACCTGGCAAATATTTTGGGGTTTGAACACAAAACCCTCCCAACGAAATACTTGGGAATTCCCTTGACGGATAGACCTTGCAAAATGGAAACATGGGAAGGAGTGATCAACAAACTACAGGAGAGGGTGAAAAACTGGACTTATAGATCCCTCAACCTTGCAGAGAGACTTGTCCTGACTAAAGCGGTTCTGCAAGCAATATTGACCTATATGATGTCAGTGTTTCCCGCTCCTAAAGGAATATTCCAAAAAATAAGATCCATCCAAAGGGAATTCCTATGGCGTGGAGCTGAAAGCAAGAAAAAATGGGCCCTTGTGGCCTAGGAGAAGGTTTGCAAACCAAAATGAAAAGGAGGCATGTGGTTACAAGACCCACAAGTAACCAATGAAGCCTACGGGGCGAAACTCTGGTGGAGATGGGTCAAAGAAAAGTCAACACCATGGGCAACCCTCTGGAAGGCCAAGTATGCCCCAGACATCAACGACCAGGATCAAATTCGCTTTATGAGCACAAGAGAAGGATCAACCATCTAGAATCTAGCATGGCACAATAAAACCTGGATCCAGAAACATAGTTTCTAGGAAGTGAGGAATGGTAAAACAACCAGATTCTGGGAGGACGCATGGAAATAGGAACCCATAATGGAAAATCCGGACAGGGAGGAACTCCAACAGGAGATGATCGTGCAAGGCAAAATTAAAATCCATCACTACTAGAAACAAGGAAATGACCACGATAGATGGAGGATCTGGGACGAACTCAACCCACAAAACAGAGATTGGATCGCAACAATAAGGAAAGAGGTGGAGGAGGAATTGGGGAAAATGAAAATTGTAGTATCAAAAGAAGAGGATCAACTAAGATGGGGCAGGGAAAATGGAGGGGAATTCAACTTAAAAGAAGCCCGGAATTACATTGCGGCCCAGGACCAAGAAGACCCAGCGCAATAGTGGGGTAAGATTTGGGGCAGCCCCCAGTGGCCAAAAATCAAAATGTTCAAATGGCTAGTACTTCATAACCGAATTCTAACCTGGGAAAACCTAAGGAAAAGAGGTTTCATAGGCCCATCACAATGCCACCTCTCTCAAGCCAAAGAAGAAACAACGAATCACCTCCTTGACAATTGAAATTATACAACAGAGATCTGGGACTGGGCAGCAAACATCTCCGGCCAGTCCAATAGGAACCGAGGCAACATCAATGCAACCATCAGTAACTGGAATGAGAGTTACAACGAAAATGAAATGGTAAACCTCTGCTAGAAACTCATGCCAGGGATGATCATATGGGCAATATGGAAAGAAAGGAACAGGCGCATCTTCAGGAATGAAAGCCTCCCAGAAGAGAAACTCAAGGAAGCAATAATCTTACAAATCCGAGAAATGGTGCAGAGCCGCAACTTCCAGGTTGAAAGAACGCAACTCATAGGCCAGGACTCTCGAATCCTGGAAACTTTTCACCTAAAAGAGGGGCACAACAACACACAGGTAGGGCGTCCACCGCAACTCCAATTAGGAGAGCCCAACTAGACACCTCCTCCAGCAGGGTTCCTCAAGTTAAATTTTGATGGGGCGACAAAAGGTAACCCAAGAATGACAAGAATGGGAGGGGTGATCAGAGACAGTGGGGGAAACATAATCCGGTTATACGGTGGGATCTTGGGAAACTCAACCCACAACGAAGCGGAATTTGGAGCCTTGGAGCTCGATCTCGAAATTCTAAGCCAAGAAAGGATGATCAACACTATTGTGGAAGATGACTCCACCCTGGTCATCAACACGGTGAAGAGACTCCAAAATGACACCAGAGTGGGCAAGGTTCAGAAACACTGGTGCTTGGCACACTCCCTCCAAAAAATCCAGGAGCATCTGCAAGCGATTAACACTGTGGAGTTGCGTTGGGTATGCAGGTTAGCAAATGGCTTGGTAGACATAATTGCCAACGAGAGGGTTAGCAAGGAAGGACCAGAACTAGATACTACCTGGATCAACATTCTGCAAGGACAATTTAGAACTGACTACACCCAACTAATGACAAAAGATCAGGACAACAACTTAAGCAAGGGAGGTCACGTTGAGGAGGGTAGTGAAAGGATAGTAGGACCCAGGCAAGATATGACTTCCCAACACTCAACCACAAATCACAATGTTGGATCAACTTATACAACAAGTGAGGGTATGACAACAAGATCGCGTCAACAGTAAGATTTGTGGGGAAAGCCCATGAGAAAGTATCGATGGAAAACAACAGACAGTTAATGACGTAAGGCAAGAGGGATCGACATGGACCAGTATTGATCCACCACGCCAAGGACCGGGTATGGGGAGTTGCCTAGTAGGATTTCAAGCAGGCAGGGGCAAGGGCCAGTACAGGAATAACGGTCGAGTCATCATGAACATACATACCATGATGTGGAAAAAGGGCGGGAAGTTTCACCTCTATAGGAAGACTATGATTGGAAGGACGAGCCCGCAGCAGAGAAAGCTCAATAAGAGAACAAACAACAGGAAGAGAGGCAAAAAGAAGAGTGTAAGTGTAGAGGCTCCCAAAAATAGGGCAAGGAAAGGAGGAACCACTGGGTAGAAAAAAACAGGTTGAGAGTGCAGCAAAGGAGCAGCCATAGGCCAGACGGGATGGTCCGAATGAAGTGAACGAACAACAAAAGAAACCCCCAGGGGAAGGGAACTCAGAACAATCCTCGGCGAGTTTTGAGGATGGAGTAGGCGGGAAAAGATGCGGAGGGAACCTTTCATACTCTGGTTGCACCGAAAGGAAAGGAAACTGTGACCCAGCTAGAGAAGGCAATCAACGAAAAGCGTAAGGGAAAAACTTGGGATGCTCTGGTTTAGGAAGCGGACTAGGTAACTGACCGAGGAGCCACGCATCCCAGGGAAAATCTCTATCACAAAACAATGGAGATGGCTTGGCAAACAAAGATGTTGATTGGCAAACTGATCTTGGAGAGGGAGGACGCCAGATGGGAGAACAACAAGGAATATACGAAACTGCTGAACGAAATCATGAGATGCCTCAGCAGTCTGGAAACCATTACCAAATTGCTAATTGAGGTTAAGACGGACCAAAAAGCCACGCTGAAGAGTTTGGCTGCTCAATTCCACCTCTACCTGCGCTACGTCCATCACATGGACGTCATATCAGCCGATGGGAAAGGAGCGCCAACACATATCAGAAAGACTCGCACAGTCCCCCAAAAGGAGGAGAACAAGGGCTAGGCAGATGAAGGGAAGAAACATATCATCATCCTGGACTAGTGTCTGGTTAGTCCATTGTCAAGTCAGTCGGGTCGGTCATGGGTCAATCTTAACTTCTACTACTGTTATTTTGTTATCCTTTTCATGTATGTTATGCTTATACTGTCAAAAACTAGATATGGTAGGAATGGGCTAGTTTCCCATGGTGGCAGCCCAGTCCTACCCCCTGCCTATTTCAGAAAACGCAACTCGGGAACCTCTGACCTGGTTTCCTTTTTGGTAGACTAGGAAGTTCCCCTTTTTTGTACTATAACCCCTCTTTAGTAATACAGATTCTTAAACTCAATTACAAAAAAAAAAGAGTGGGGAGAATATTAAACTCTAACGTTTATAATGATTTATATGGTGGGACCACGACCTGGTCGGCAGGGAGGGATGCCTTACATTAATCACAAATTTAAAAAAATTTAAATAATCTTTAGTTTTAGTTTTAAATTTTTTTATTATTTTTTAAATTTTAAATTAATTTTAGTTTTACCTTTTAATTTTTTTTTTTAATTAATTAATTTAGTTATAGTTAAATTTTAAAATTTTTTAATTAGAGTTATACTTTCGTTTAATTTTTTTTATTTTTCTTAATATAGTTTTTTAAAATTTTAATTTAATTTTATTATTGCCAATTTTTTTAAAATGTTTTTTAATTGTAATGATGCATTTTTTTTTATTTTTATTNAAAAAAATGAAAAAAAAGGGAGTATTTTAACTTCTCCTTTTTTTTAATTATTCTATGTTTTTTGCTTTAATTTTTAACTTAAGTTGCTTTTTAAATTTTTTCTAAAAAATTTGTGTTTCTACATTTTTTTTTTTTTAATTTTTGTCCCTTAATTTTAGAGTTTGAAGTGTTTTTTGTTTTTTTTGTTTTTAAATTTACTCATTAATTCATTTTTGAATTTTTTGATTAAAAAATTAAATTTGTTTTTTTTTCAACAATTATTTATTTATTTTTATTTTTTTTACCAAAAACAAAAAGAATTCATTTATGGGTGTTACTTTTTTCTAATTTAATTAAGAATTATTTTAGGGGTGCATTTTTTTTTCCAATGTAATTATTTTCTTAATGTAAATTATTAAAAAAAATAAAATTAACTAGTAAATCAATTATCAATTGATAACACATTTAGATTTACAAGTCGTTTTTCATTGTTTTATTTGTGGTGATGTCGGTGATTAAGGTCACGATTTCAATTAGGTCATAGTTTTAACTAAAAAAAAAAGTGGTGCTACTGATAGCATCACTTTTGAATTGAAGGGTCAATTAGGTCATAGTTTTAAATCAAGAAAAAAAGTGGCGCTACTAGTAACATCACTTTCCGATTTGAGGGTCAATTTCAAGGTTCTCTCTGGAATATTAAGGCTATGATTTCAAACAAGTCACAATTTCAACCACTTTTAAAAAAAAAGGTGTTATTGGTAGCACCACTTTTTCAAATGGGGGTAAAAATAGCCATGATGAAAAAACAAGAACTCTAGAGAGTTCTCGTTGATTTGGTAACTTTGTTGTAGCATTTCAAGGGACAACACCACCATAAGTTGAATCTCATTCGTTATGTTCCATATACCATTTTGTAGAAGATTAATAACAATGCCTATCGCCCAGAGTTGTCTCGGAGTTGTCATCTCAATTGGGCATCCATAACATGGTTAATGCAATCAATCTTGAGCTCTATGAACCTTCCCTCCTTGAAGATAAAGTCCAAATTTCTCACCCACCAAGTAATGTTCTAGATTTACAACCACCTTTTGATATTGGCACCTTATTGGATGTTTGTACTTGCTACACTCACTAACAACAACACTCTTCTTATTTGGTTAGTTGCAAGTGACAACTGCCTACTCAAGCAAAGTGGTTTTCTTCAAATTTTTTTCAAACCACATTTCCACACTTACTAGAAAAAGTAGGGATAGTTTACACTAAACATGGAGGAATTGATGAGGAACAAGAGGGTGCACCGTCCAATATCACCCCCTCAACTATAGTGCACCCATCTTGAGGACACTCCCCAACTTCCAACTTTAGTTAGTTTTCATTATTGAGCATTTTGTTCAACCTTTGAGCTACATGCATCTAGATAGGAGCATTATATTTTCTAGATTTCAAGATGTGTGCATTTTATATTATTTCTTATTGTTGGTAGTTAGAATGTGGACCCATTGTAAACTTATAAGAAAGGCCTTTCCCCAAAAGAATAAAGTGAGAGATTGATTACGATCTAATCTCATTTTTGAGGTTTTTATTGTTACATAATTGTTTTTCACATCGGCTACAACATCTTGTTTGTTTTCTTTCTCTAAATTCTTGTTTCTCAGGTTGTTGGTGCCTTATAAAAATGCACAAATATGGTGTCAAATGGAAGTATCATGAAGGCATTAGCTAGCTTAAATGCAGTCCAAAGAGAAGACAAAATACATGTTATCCCCTATCCTAGGGATAACTAAGGAGGTTATGTCTCGAGGCCCACAGGTCCTAGACATGGAGTACCCAGAGCCATATGACTTGAGCTTGGCCCTGGAGGGCCACTCTTTTCTTTAGCGCCTCCTATCTATCAACAACAACAACATCCATCCCATCGGTCTGGTTCTGAAGTAGCAGTGGGTCTTTCCCATGAGGTAATGAGTCCAGGTATCATGGAATGTGTCATTTTGATTCTCAAAACATTTCAATATGTGCATTGAAGTCCCTTTTGTTTCATGATGTTTTCTTGGAAATTATTCCCTTTAACTTGTCCATACCTGGGGGGATGACAGAGTGCCCTAGTAAGTTGGTTCCCTTAGGGATGAGTTTCCACTGGGTGGGTCTATGAAAGGTCATCGTCCATTCCTTCCATACTTGCCACTTTTCATCATTATCCCTCTCATTTATCCCCTACATTGGTTTGGGCATTGGGTTTTCCAAGCTAGTAAGGGTTGTACCTTGCCTTGTGGGAAGAAGGGGGTAAAGGCCCTAAGGGTAAAAGTAGCTGGAAAAAGTTAAAATCCAAGATGAAACCTTGAGATGCTTTGCCCAGGGATTCCCAAGAAAGCAATAAAAGGATTCTCAGCAAGAAAAGGGTACCCGTATAATAAAATAAAACTCAAGGCCTAGTTGGTGGATAGGAGGTCTCATCATGAGTCGACCTATTAGGTCCATGGGCATGTAGCGGTATGACACTACTATTCATATGGTCACCAAACAAGGGTAGTGGCTCTTAGTGGCATAGCCAAGAGAAAGGGGGTCTTATCGTGAGCTAGCCTTCTCATTTCTGTGAAATGCTTGTGGGTAACGCTGTCACCATTGGTCATCACACCGGGACAGTGTCCTCCAACTATTCTCTTAAAAATAAAAAGCAATAAGACAAAGAGTAAAATGAATTGCATGGGCTAGGAAACAATGGCATCCATGACAAGGTGCAACTCACCCTCTATAGAGGCACCCACAGGTAAGACCTACATTTCCCTGTCATCACTACACCCCTTGCCCAAACATTCCCTACAACATCGCATACATTTACATGACCTATATTGGTCTTCACTTGGGAAACACCCCAAAACTTAGGAGGATTATCCCAATAGGATATCCTGAGACCCTCTCCAAACCTGGATTGTTAAATAACATAACGTCTTTGAGCATTTGTTTGGGTAAAGGGGGGTTTGATGCACATGTTTGGGTAACTTGATTATTACATGTGATTTACATTGCTATGATCCCTTTGACTTATGATCCCATGGAGGGCGTACTTCTTGTTGTTGCAACACCATGCCCGACGGACATGTACATATGGGGAGATGATTTGTTCGGACCTCCATGGGGATAAAATCCCACCAGATGGATGTTGTAACCCCAGCCAGGAGAAGAGGGATACCAGAGGCTTGCACCAGAGAAAAGGGAGGACGTTCCACCAGAGACACTTTGGCAGGCCTAGACCTAGGGGGGTCTTTCCCTCCCACCATGACATTGGCCCTTGAAGGCCCCCGATGTCATCATTTTGAGCCTTGACGTCATCTAGTTAGGGTTTTGGCATGAGGACGGCTTGGTTGGCACGTGTGGTAGCGTTTGAGGCCTAATGTCTCACTTCTGAGGCCTAGAGTTCCATGATGGGGCCTAACCACCCTAGGAGGGGCATGACGTCATCCTTAAAGGAAAATTAGGGTTTTGAATTGTTAATTTTATGTAAAACTGGATTTTTGATGTAAACTGGCCATGTCAACCTTTTTTGACCTAAAATGTAATTAAAGTTCATTCATATTGTATAAATAGAGAGTTAAAACTCTCGTTTTTTCATCATCTTTCACTCACACAAGTGTGAGGTCTGAAATTCGTCCTCTTTTAAGGTTTATTGGCTGAAATTAAGTGGTGCGCAACTCTTAGAGGAGTCTATTTTTGATGTATTTTTTCATTTTCATGCTGGAAAGTCTTCAACTAGGGTTTGTGGCTAGATTATTCTTGATGAAATAAGTAGAAATATACAATACTTCTTTATTTTGAATGGTTATGGTACATTTTCTTATTCATTTCTAAGATTATGAAATTGCTAGTTTGAAACCCTAGGAGAAAAGCACATGTTATTGTTCGTTTCTTTATAACTCTTCACCTACTTGATTTTGCTAGATAATACCTCCCTTGAAGGATACACTAGAGCCCTACCTTTGTAGCACTCTAGTATCATTGTTTCATTAAGCTTCATACATTTATTTCAAGTTTGATCTAAAGAAGAAGGAAATCGCTAGGGCCTAGGGTTGCCTCCTTTCTAACATCTTTTCCTTCTAGGGTTATCGATATTGAGGCCTTAGGTTACTAACACCTCAATCATCTTCCATTTCCTTTAGCTCATTTATTATCATTTGTTGTTTCCCTCTAAGAGTTGCTGCTGCAAACTTTGACTCCATTTACCCTAAAAGGCACTAGTTCACACCTTGCAAGTGATTGATTGACTAAAACAACTCTTAAACCATCTACCTTAAGACATTTACTAACTATTTCTAACTTTAGATTAGAGTAACTTACTAACTAATTTGTTGTTGTTGCAAAATATTTCTACAACCATCTATAACAACAAAAACTTCATCTTAAAAGTAAGATTTAAAAGCTGATTATACATTGCCATCATTGCTTCTGACAACTACTATCATTTTGTCAATTTTATGCTATCATTTCTTGTCATTTTTGAAGCACTATTGAGGCATAATTGTGTAGCTGTTGCTAAATATATATTGTTGTTATGAATACTTCTATTGCTTCAGCTTTTATATCAGCTTGTTCATTTTATAAAAAGTCTATGGTTTTGTGAAGCACTAACATCATATGGTACTTGCAAATAACATCTTTTCTTGTTGTCTTGTTCCGGGCAAGTACACTTAAATATTATTTTGCTTCATCTCATTAAAACTCTTGAAAATTTTGATCAGAGTGACTTGTGAGAGGGGTGGGACTTTCTTGATACTTTTGCCTTAGCCGTCTCAAACCCCCAGGTCACTAGGGACGTCTCCCCCGGGGTACTACTCCTAAATAGAAAGAGGTGTCTTATTAAGGTGATAGTGATAGGACATCCTTCTTGTTACACCAATTTAGCATTCACTTTCCTTTGGCCTTGGGCAAGTACAAATTGCACGATAACATTTTGGATCCATTGCCGCGGAACATCGATTCAATATTCCTCAACGACACTTTTTCGGTAAGCCTTTATCCAAAGCCTTCTTTTCACAGAGCTTACCTGGCGACTCCACTGAGGGTGATTCCATCTTCCCTTTAATAATCCTTAAGAGGATATCTGGCGACTCCACTAACCTTTTCTAAGGTGCCACCTTACTCTCAATTTTGTGATATTTCCCATTTATGGGATCATGGCGCCCTGGGAAAAATGTATCTGACTATTGATTTCAAAAGTTTTCAAGGATACCCACATTACTTTGATGCAAAATGGTTGAACAACTCTCCAAGATTCGAAGGCCTCCCAATTACTCAAATTGTAGTATTCTTGAAGTATATAAGTGAGATAGAATTGGGAGGGGAGGATGTTCTGGTAAAATTGTTCATACTTTCTCTGCCATATTTTTTGCAAGATTGGTTTAAGAGTTGTTGTGAAGTTAGGGGTATATGATATTTCATAGACCTCATCAGTAGGTTTATTGAGTTTGTCAAACCATAATGTCAGACATATGAAGATGCCCTACAAAATCTCACAGTAGCCCTAGAGGACAAAGGATTCACCATTGAGATTGTGGAAGATCTCAGGGACGTGTACCATACTCAATACCAAGAACCCTGTGATATAGAAGGAGAGATTTATGAAGAAAATTGTCAACCCATTGAAGAGGAACAAGATTTTTCCCATGTCCCCGAGGTGTACGACAGTCGGTGACGGAGTGTGTTGTTAAGCCATTCTGTGATGTTAAAGTCACCGGTTCGAAACTTGCGGGGACAAAAAATCCAACCATGTTAAGGGTTGGTGTGGCTCAGGCCGGGTGCGATCCTTGGGTGATTTTGACGGCTTAGATGCCCCTGAGTCGCGGTTTCTCAAGCCACAGGTTAATCGCGTAGCCAACAGGTCTCGCACAAATTAACAAACAAAAAAAAAAACAAGATTTTTCCCATGATTCGATAGAATGTAGTAAAGATTTAAATAAAGAAGTGAATTATGAGGATGAAGCACTAGTATCCGCTCCTCCGTCTGATGAAGCTCTCCAAGATCCTATTTCTCCTACATAAGGCGAAGAGAATGAGGTGAGTCATTTTCCTTTCCAATTTTTTTATGACACTTTGTTCTATGATTCAAAAGCTGAAGAAGTAAAGGAACCCTTGGAAAAGCTAGATTCTTCATTTTCTAAAATGAAGAGACGAGTCTTGCGAATGATGTACTGGACCCTCTTCCATTTGATGAAATCATCCAAGCCATTGACGCTCCTACACAACAAGAAGTGAACATGGTGAGTTGTTTCCCTTTCCAAGTTTTTGATGATGCTTTATTTTATGATTTGGAAAGTGAAGAAGTACTCGAGGAGCCCTTGGATGCATTAAATCCTTCATGTTATGATAAAGGTAATGACATAGTTGATAATATTGATGAGTTCATACTATTGGAAGACATAAGTGGGATGTGATTGGTTCTAATGAGAATCCCATTTATGATATGGAAGGATATGTTTGAATATTGCATTTACAACTATCATATGGGATTATTAATGATTCTAACATTTGACAAGAAGGAAATGATATAGTTATAGACATCTCCAAAGGTTACCTAGTTCTATTTTCTCCTGATGATTTTCGATCATACCTTGAAGATTTTGATGAGTATTCATTTGATCACTTGGGTTTATTCTATGAAGAAGATTTACAACATTTCATCTCGTCCAAAGAAATGGACAATGAACCTTAAACATGTCTATGATAAAGTTTATGGTGGAAAACACAAAAGCTAATATTAAAAGGTAAATGGGAAAAACATAGGAGAAAGGGACTTAGGTGAAGGACGCTAAAATAGATACACGCGTGTAGAATATGTTGGAGAATTTTTAAAACTTCAATGTTTGGCAATGAAATTATTCAATAATGAACGTTAAATATTGAATCGATACACACGTGTAGAATATGTTAAATTTTTCTTACCTCAATGTTTGGCAATGGAATTATTTGATAACGAAAATTAGATATTGACCTCGGTGTTTGGCAATGAAATTATTTGATAATGAGCATTAGATATAAGAGTGAAAAATATATATAAATATATTATTGTAAGAGTGGGGAAGAATATTAAACTCTAACATCCATTATGATTTATATGGTGTAGTGTTGTAGAATATAAATATGTTGACAAATTGTGACTTCAATGTTTGGCAATGA
>ML800838.1:170270-186392 GCA_009831015.1 Picea engelmannii
TAATGACCATTGATCCATGGCTTAACACCCGATTGGTCCATGATCTCTATTTAAAGAGCATGGAGGGTCATTTTTCGATGATCGATTGTGAGAAACTCTCTTGTAAAATCTCTCTGTAATCTTTTTCTTTGCATTAATAAACTTCTCCAAGTGGTCGCGTTGGTTGGGGCCGTGGATGTTTCCCCGTAGGGGTTTTACAACGTGAAAACATCGGTGTGTTGATCTTTGATTTGGTTATGTGAGTGGTTACTGAAGGTGTTCGTCCTCTGTTGGAATACCTGTGTTGTTGAACACAGATCAACGGCCATGTTTCATTGTGGGGACGCAACATGCTCAAATGATAAAATTCTTGAGGGATCCTGCAATCAAAACCATGGTATAGAAGAAGAGCTACGTGGCAGAAGGTGGTGAATTGTGGTCTCAAAAGCGGTGTGAATCCAAACCGCTTAATATGGCCCCGCAATCACATGCTTATGTAACGACAAATCCGAGAGCATCACGTGGTCACCCCCTAGGCATTAAGCCATGCTTCGATCCCAAGGAGGATTCAGTTAATGAAAAAGGGATTGGTGGTTGAAACCTCAACTCACTCAGTAATTAGAAAGCATGGAAGGTCTAGTCATGGAGACAAAATTGTCAGCCCGAGGTACCCACTGGATGGTTTCTTCTTGCAGGCCCATACTTATCTAAACTTACGTCTGACATGAGGAAACACGCACAATATGACATAGGTATGCACAGATGAAAGCTTTGAATGGGATGGCCAGATCACACTCCTGGCAGTTGTGGACTGGTCTGTTCATAAATAGATCAGTTTAAGATTTTGTAAAGGGGGGTGTTTTTCAAAGGCCACAGAGCTGAGAGAGTTTTAGGAGCGGGGCTCTGTATTTTTCAGTTTGTAAGCCTGAGGGCCTGGATTATAGATATTATGTTATTGAATATTCCTTTTTGTTGTCTTTATCAGACTGTCTTCTTAGTTTACATGCTATCCTCTTTTTCTTGTCTGGATGTAATCTCTCTAATCTATGGATTCCTGAGGCGGTAGACGATTTGATGTCATGTTGCCCATCTTTCATGGTTCATCAAACATTTTTTGTTTTTATTGTCTGGATGTAATCTCTATGATCTATGGATTCCTGACGTGGTAGAGGATTTTCTATCATCTTGCCCATCTTTCATGGTTCATCAGACATTTTATGTTTTTCGCGTCTGGATGTAATCTCTCTGATCTATGGATTCTTGAGGTGGTAGAGGATCTATTGTCATCTTTCCCATCTTTCATGGTTCATCACTCAGGCGCTTGTTGTTTTTATTCTTGTCTGGATGTAATCTCTATGATCTATGGATTCCTGAGGTGGTAGAGGATCTATTGTCATATTTCTCGTCTTTCATGATTCATCACTCAGACACATTCTGTCTTCTCTCTTCTCATCACCACATAAATATTTTTCTCTGATATGTAGTCTAAATGCCTTCATTATTCACGATACTTATGACTCCATAACCCAATGGTCCCGAACTGATCTGCAGCTACCTCTGTTATAGTTTCCTCTCTCTACAGTCTTATTGATCCACCTACTCAAACCATTTTAATCCATTTTAGTTTTTTTTATGGGTATTGGGCTTATCCTCTTGCAGTTGGAGGGTGATTCTCGGTGCTAATAGGAGGGACACAATTATGCCATGTAACACTTCTAGGAAAGTTCTTAATCCATCTCAGAAAAGGATCATGAAAAATCAAAGGCTCAAAAAACTAACCCCAAAAGTCTAAAGGTTGGCTACCTTGGACGTCTTCACATCCTGAGGTCTGGGAAGGGATTAGTAGGAACCTAGAGGGTGATTGAAAATTTCTTAAGGGAAGGTTGAAAGACTAAGATAATAAACTTCTTCTTAAGGTATTCAACCTACCCTTGAATTATAAATGTAGGCTTTGTCGTGGAGAAAATTCAAGACAAGGGACTTGTTTCCCAACTACACCCTTAGTGACATAGCGAGGTAAAGTAATCGAAGGGGGTTGGAGAACCTTGTCACAAGTACCATGCTTTGGGAAAGAAATGCCCTCACCTTTATCAATATCTAAGCACAACAATCGTTGATAATATTCTTCATAGAATAAATCCAAGTGCTCAAATGAATACTCATCAAAATCTTCAAGGTAGGACCGAAAATCATTAGGAGAAAATAGAACTAGGTCACCCTTGGAGATGTCTATAACTATATCATTTCCTTATTGCCAAATGTCATAATAATTAGTAACCTCATATGATATTTGTAAAGGCAACATTTGAATATATCCTTCCATATCATAAATGGGATCCTCATTAGAGCCAATCACATCCCACTTACATCTTCCAACATGTATGAACTCACCAATATTATCAACTATGTCATTACCTTTATCATAACATGAAGTATTTAATGCATCCAAGGGATCCTTGAGTACTTCTTCACTTTCCAAATCATAAAATAAAGCATCATCAAAAACTTGTAAATGGAACAACTCACCATGTTCACTTCTTGTTGTGCAGGAGCGTCAATGGCTTGGATGATTTCATCAAATGGAAGAGGGTCCAGTACATCATCTGCAAGACTCATCTCTTCATTTTTAGAAAATGAAGAATCTATCTTTTCCAAGGGCTCCTTTACTTCTTCACCTTTTGAATCATAGAACAAAGTGTCATCAAAAAACTGGAAAGGAAAATGACTCACCTCATTCTCTTTGTCTTGTGCAGGAGAAATAGGATCTTGGAGAGCTTCATCAGATGGAGGAGTGGATACTAGTGCTTCATCCTCATAATTCGCTTCTTTATTTAAATCTTTACTACATTCTACCGAATCATGGGAAAAATCTTGTTCCTCTTCAATGGGTTGACAATTTTCTTCATAAATCTCTCCTTTTATATCAAAGGGTTCTTTGTATTGAGTATGGTACACGTCCATGAGATCTTCCACAATCTCAGTGGTGAATCCTTTGTCCTCTAGGGATACTATGAGATTTTGAAGGGCATCTTCATATGTCTGGAATTGTGGTTTGACAAACTCAATAAAACTATTGATGAGGTCTACAAAATGTGATATGCCCTTATCTTCACAATAACTCTTAAACCAATCTTGCAAAAAAGATGGTAGAGAAAGTATGAACAATTTTACCAGAACATCTTCCCCTTCCAATTCTATCTCACTTATATACTTCAAGAATTCTACCATGTGAGTAATTAGGAGGCCTCTAAATCTTGGAGATTTGTTCAACCATTTTGCATCAAAGTAATGCAGGTATCCTTGAAAACTTTTGAAATCAATAGTCAGATACATTTTTTTTTAGGGCAACATGATCCCATTACCTGGAAATATCACAAATTTGAGAGTAAGATGGAATCTTGGAAAAGGTTAGTGGAGTCACCAAATATCCTCTTAAGGATTATCAAAGGGAATAGGGAATCACCCTCAATGGAATCACTAGGTAAGCTCTATGAAAACAAGGCTTTGGATAAAGGCTTACCGAAAATGTGTCGTTGAGAAATATTGACTCAATGTTCCCCGGCAACAGCGCCAAAATGTTATCTCGCAATTTGTACTTTCCCAAGGCCAAAGGCAAGTGAATACTAAATTGGCGTAACAAGGAGGATGTCCTATCACTGTCACCTTAATCAGACACCTATTTCTATTTAGGAGTAGTACCCTAGAGGAGACGTCCCTAGTTACCTGGGAGGTTGAGAAGGCTAAGGAAAAAGTATCAAGAAAGTCCCACCCCTCTCACAGGTCACTTTGATCAAACGTTCCAATGGTTTTAATGAGATGAAGAAAAATAATATTTAAGTGTGCCTACCTAGAACAAGACAACAAGAAAAGATGTTATTTGCAAGTACCATATGATGTTAGTGCTTCACAAAACCATATACTTTTGATAAAATGAACAAGTTGATATAAAAGCTGAAGCAATAGAAGTATTTATAACAGCAATATATATTTATCAATAGCTACACAATTATGCCTCAATAGTGCTTCAAAAATGAGAAGAAATGATCGCATAAAATTGACAAAATGAGAGTAATTGTCAGAAGCAATGATGGCAATGTATAATCAACTTTTAAATATTGTTTTTAAGATGAATTTGTTGTTGTTATAGATGTCTGTAAAAATATTTTGCAACAACAACAAATTAGTTAGTAAGTTAATCTAATCTAAAGTTAGAAATAGTTAGTAAAGGTCTTAAGGTATATGGTTTAAGAGTTGTTTTAGTAAATCAAACACTTGCAAGGTGTGAACTAGTGCCTTTTAGGGTAAATGGAGTCAAATTTTGCAGTGACAATTCTTAGAGGGAAACAACAAATGGTAATAGAGAAGCTAAAGGAAAGGGAAGATGATTGAGGTGTTAGTAACGTAAGGCCTCAATATCTAAAACCCTATAAGGAAAAAATGCTAGAAAGTAGGTAACGCTAGGCCCTAGCGATTTCCTTCTTCTTTAGATCAAACTTGAAATAAATGTATGAAGCTTAATGAAGCAATGATACTAGAGTTATACAAAGGTAGGTCTCTATTATATCTGTCAAGGGAGGTATTCTCTAGCAAAATCAAGTCAGTGAAGAGTTATAAAGAAAAGGACAATAACATGTGCTTTTCTCCTAGGGTTTCAAACTAGCAATTTCATAATCTTAGAAATGAATAAGCAAATGTACCATAACCATTCAAAATAAAGAAGGATTGCAAATTTCTACTCACTTCATCAAGAATAATCTAGCCACAAACCCTAGTTGAAGACTTTCCACCATGAAAATGCAAAAATACACCAAAAATAGCCCCCTCCAAGAATTGTGCACCACTTAATTTCAGCCAATAAGCCTTAAAAGAGGTTGAATTTCAGACCTCACACTTGTGTGAGTGAAAGATGATGAAAACATGAGAGTTTTAACTCTCTATTTATACAATATGAATGACCTTTAATTACAGTTTAGGTCAAAAAAGATCGACATGGATAGTTTACACCAAAAATCTAATTTTACATAAAATTAATAATTCAAAACCCTAATTTGTCTTTAGGGATGGCGTCATGCCCCTCCTATGGTGACATTAGGCCCCATCATGGAACGCTAGGCCTCAGAAGTGAGACGTTAGGCCTCAAAAGCTGCCACACTTTTCAACCAAGACGTCCTCATGTCAAACCCCTATCTGGATGATGTCAAGGCTCAAAATGATGACATCAAGGGCCTTCAAGGGCCAACATCATGGTGGGAGGGAAAGATCCCCCTAGGTCTAGGCCTGCCAAATTGTCTCTGGTAGAACGTCCTCTCTTTTCTCTGGTGTAATCCTATGGTATCCCTCTGCTCTTGGCTAAAGTTACAACATCCATCTGGTGGGATTTTAGCCAATTGGAGGTCTGAACTAATCATCTCCCCATATGTACTTGTCTGTTGGGCATGGTCCTGCAGCAACAACAAGTACTCCCTCCATGGGCTCATAAGTCACAGGGATCATAGCAATGTTAATCACATCTAATAATCAAGTTACCCAAACATGTGCATCAAACCCCCCTTTACCCAGACAAATGCTCAAAGACATTATGCTATTTAACAAGCCAAGTTTGGAGAGGGTCTCAGGATGACCTATTGGACTAATCCTCCTCAGGTGTGGGGTGTTTCCCAGGTTAAGACCAATCTAGGTCATGTAAATGTATGAGATGATGTAGGGAATGTTTGGGCAAGGGGTGTAGTGATGACAGGAAAATGTAGGTCTTACCTCTGGGTGCCTCTGTAGAGGGTGAGTTGCACCTTGTCATGGACGCCATTATTTCCTATCCCATTCAATGCCTTTTACTCTTTGTCTTATTTCTTTTTATTTTCAAGAGAATAGTTGGAGGACACTGTCCTAGCGTGGTGACTAGTGGTGACAGCGTTACCCACAAGCATTTCACGGAAATGAGAAGGTTGGCTCGTGATGAGACCCCCTTTCTCTTGGCTATGCCACCAAGAGCCACTACCCTAGTTTGGTGACCAGATGAATAGTAGTGTCATACCACTACATGCCCATGGACCTAATAGGTCGGCTCATGATGAGACCTCCTATCCACCAACTAGGCCTTGAGTTTTATTTTATTGTACGGGTCCCCTTTTCTTGCTGAGAAGCCTTTTATTGCTTTTTCAGGAATCCCTGGGTGAAGCATCTCAAGGTTTCATCTTGGCTTTTAACTTTTTCCAACTACTTTTACCCTCTGGGCCTTTAGCCCCTTCTTCCCACAAGGCAAGGTACAACACTTACTAGCTTGGAAAACCCAATGCCCGAACCAATGTAGGGGACATATGAGAGGGATAATGATGAAAAGTGGTAAGTATGGAAGGAATGAAGAATGACCTTTCACAGATCCACCCAGTGGAAGCTCATCCTTAAGGGAACCAACTTACTAGGGCACTCTATCATCCCTACCAGGTATGGACAAGTTAAAGGGCATAATTTCCAAGCAAACGTCATGAAACAAAAGGGACTTCAATGCACATATTCAAATGTTTTGAGAATCAGAGTGACACATACCATGATACCCGGACTCATTACCTCATGGAGCAAGACCTACTGCTACTTTAGAACTAGGCTGATAGGATGGATGTTGTTGTTGCTGATAGATAGGAGGCATTGAAGAAAAGAGGGGGCCTCCAGGGCCAAGCTCAAGTCATATGGCTCTCGGTACTCCATGTCTAGGACCTGCGGGCCTCGAGACATAATCCCCTCAGTTATCCCTAGGATAGGGGATAACAAGTCTTTTGTCTTCTCTTTGTACTGCATGTAAGCTAGCTAATGCCTTCATGATACTTCCATTTGACGCCATATTTGTGTATTTTTCATAAGGCACCAACAACCCGAGAAACAAGAATTCAGAGAAAGAAAACAAACAAGATGGTGTAGCCAATGTGAAAAAGAATTATGTAACAATAAAAACCTCAAAAATGAGATTAGATCATAATCAATCTCTCACTTTATTCTTTAGGGGAAAGGCCTTTCTTATAAGTTTACAATCGGTCCACATTCTAACTACCAACAATAAGAAATAATATAAAATGCACACATCTTGAAATCTAGAAAACATAATGCTCCTATCTAGATCCATGTAGCTCAAAGGTTGAAAGATATACTCAATAATTAAAACTAACTATAGTTGGAAGTTGGGGAGTGTCCTCAAGGTGGGTGCACTATAGTTGAGGGGGTGATATTGGATGGTGCACCCTCTTGTTCCTCATTAATTCCTCCATGTTTAGTGTAAACTATCCCCAGTTTTTCTAGTAGGTGTGGAAATGTGGGTTGAAAAGCATTTGAAGAAAACCATTTTGCTTGAGTAGGCAGTTGTCACTTACAAGTAACCAAATAAGAAGAGTGTTGTTGTTAGTGAGTCTAGCAAGTACAAACATCCAATAAGGTGTCAATATCAAAAGGTGGTTGTAAATCTAGAACATTACTTGTTGGGTGAGAAATTTGGACTTTACCTTCAAGGAGGGAAGGTTCATAGAGCTCAAGATTGATTGCATCAACCATGTTATGGATGCCCAATTGAGATGACAACTCCAGGCGATAGGCATTGTTATTAATCTTCTACAAAATGGTATATGGAACACAACGAATGAGATTCAACTTATGGTGGTGTTGTCCCTTGAAATGCTACAACAAAGTTACCAAATCAACGAGAACTCTCTAGAGTTCTTGTTTTTTCATCATGGCTATTTTTAACTCCATTTGAAAAAGTGGTGCTACCGGTAGCACCTTTTTTTTAGAAGTGGTTGAAATTGTGACTTGCTTGAAATCACAACCTTAATATTCCAGAGAGAACCTTGAAATTGACCCTCAAATTGGAAAGTGATGTTACTAGTAGCGCCACTTTTTTTCTTGATTTAAAACTATGACCTAATTGACCCTTCAATTCAAAAGTGATGCTATCAGTAGCACCATTGTTTTTTTTTTAGTTAAAACTATGACCTAATTGAAATCATGACCTTGATCACCAACACCACCACAAATAAAACAATGAAAAANATTTAAAACTATGACCTAATTGACCCTTCAATTCAAAAGTGATGCTATCAGTAGCACCATTGTTTTTTTTTTAGTTAAAACTATGACCTAATTGAAATCATGACCTTGATCACCAACACCACCACAAATAAAACAATGAAAAATGACTCGTAAATCTAAATATGTTATCAATTGATAATTGATTTACTAGTTAATTTTATTTTTTTTAATAATTTACATTAAGAAAATAATTGCATTGAAAAAAAATGTGCCCTTAAAATAATTCTTAATTAAATTGGAAAAAAGAAACACCCATAAACGAATTCTTTTTGTTTTTGGTAAAAAATAAAAATAAAAAATCTATTAGAAATAAATAAAATAATTATTGAAAAAAAAAACAAATTAATTTTTTTAATCAAAAAATTCAAAAATAAATTAAAAATGAGTAAATTAAAATTAAAAAAAAAAACTCTTCACACTCTAAATTTGAGAGACAAAATTTGAAAAACAAATGTAGAAACACAATTTTTTTTGAAAAAATTTAAAAAACAACTTAAAATAAAAATTAAAACCAAAAACCTCTAATAAAAAAAAACTAAAATACACTCTCTCTATTTTATTTTATTTTAATATACATTAAACCAAATAATTAAAAATACTAAATTAAAATACACTCTTCTTTTTTTTTTTTAATACACATGAAAGCAAATAATTAAAAATACTAAATTAAATTGTACTAAAAAATTTTAAAAACAACAAACTTTAAACTTTAAATAATTTTATTTTTTTAATATACATGAAACCAAATATTTAAAAATACTAAATTAAATTGTAATAAAAATTAAAAAAACAACTAAAAACTTTTAAATAAAATTTAAAAACAAAAATAAAAGAATACATCATTACAATTAAAAAATATTTTTAAAAANTTTTAATATACATGAAACCAAATATTTAAAAATACTAAATTAAATTGTAATAAAAATTAAAAAAACAACTAAAAACTTTTAAATAAAATTTAAAAACAAAAATAAAAGAATACATCATTACAATTAAAAAATATTTTTAAAAAACTGACAATAATAAAATTAAATTAAAATTTACAAAAAATTATATAAAAAAAATTAAACTAAAGTATAAAACTAATTTAAATTTTTTTAAATTTAATTACAACTAAATAAATGAATTAAAAAAACAAAATCTAAAAACTAAAACTAAAATTAATTTAAAACTTTTTAAATTTTACTAGAACTATAACTAAAGAAAATTTTAAAAAATAATAAAAATTTAAAAACTAAAACTAAAAATTATTTAAATTTTAATAAATTTGTGATTAATGTAAGGCATCCCTCCCCACGAGCCCAGCCGTGGTCCCACCGTATAAATCATTATGGACGTTAGAGTTTATAAATATTCTCCCCACTCTTACTCTAATATATATGTTTTCCACATTTCAAATTTTAATATTTAAAACTCATTGCCAAACATTGAAGTCACAGTTTGTCAAATTTTAATATTTAAAACTCATTGCCAAACATATTTATATTCTACACTACACCATATAAATCATATTGGATTTCAAATTTTAATATTTAAAACTCATTATCAAATAATTTCATTGCCAAACATTTTTTCCAAGAATAAATTGCTCAAATTTATATTAGGTATAAATTTCTTTACACCGTCAAATAGCCGGCCATCAATACCATGATAGTGACACAGCAGCGAAAAGTCCCACTCAGGCTAACCACCAATGGGAACCCTTTGAAATGGGCAAGCACAATGTATAACCCCAATACACCAACCAGCACTAAAGAAGGAAAACAACCCTCCTCATTCAAAGACATTTATCGAGGAGATAGGACTCTTTCTCCCACTATCACTATGGAAAACCGAGAGTCTACCAACCTCTTCTTTTAGAGCTCTTTTCGAGAGGGCATCCGCCTCTCGATTATGCGATCTGGGAATGTGGTGAAAGGAGATGTCTGTGAAGAGTTTTGACAGCCCCATCGCTCTATCCTTCCAGCTATCATTGTGGACCGAATGTAACTTGGACTTTTTTGAGATCCAATCAATGATAACTCGCGAGTCCCCGAGGACATGCAGGTGACTGATGGACCAGCAGGAAGCAAGATAGAGGGAGGCCCATAAACCCAAGAGCTCAGCCTTATTGTTAGTGTCGATGCCGCAGTTTAGAAACCACCAGGTACACCTTGACGGATGAAATTTAAAGAAACCCCCCGCACCACAGCTTCCCCCACTGGCCTGGGCAACACCATCAAAGCATGCCACGGTGTATCCTTCCTTTGGAGTGAAATCACAGGATTTGTGTAATGGAGTCTTTGACGAAGACTGCTTCCAGTGGAAAGATGACACGATTTTGTAAAAAACTCCATTCAGCGAAGGAGGACATGAATAAAAAATAGCTCGATTTCGAGCATTCCAGATGTACCAGCAAACTAAAACAGGTAAATACTTCGGCGCTGTAACTTGGGCCAGCCAAAGGGTATAACTGTGAGAGAGTGTAGAGCCATTCCAGGAATACTGCAGCGGGAATTGATTGAGCACCAGTGACCAAACAACCCAAGTGAAGGAACAGTACACCATTAAGTGGTGAATATCTTTGGCATCCCTGCGACAGAGGAGACATATCCCCGGCCCCTCCCAGCCCCTCCGTTGTAAAGCGTCCCAAGTAAGTGACTTTCCCTTCCCTGCGAGCCAAATAAAAAGCTTTAGTTTTAAGGGGATGTCCCAACGCCAAAGAAGGGAGAACCATGATCGATCCACTGTTTCCAAACGCTGATTTTGAAGGGCAATGTAAAAATTCTTGATAGAGATGATCCCCGTGGCGTCTCCACCGGACCACATAAGTGTATCGGGACTCGCAGAGAGAGAGATGCCCGCACCTTTGATCGCTTTTATATAAAGATCCCATTCTGATGCAAGCGGCTGACATAACAGTAAATCACCACTGTTCATCCAACGGTCAGGGAGAGTGCTACTGTTCGACAGTAAATTCACCTGAGCAAGATGAGTAAGGTTGAGAGACTGGAGCTGCGTCCGCAGCTCGTCCGAGAGGAGACACCAGTCTCCCAGACCCAGTATATTGTCAATTCCAATACGGATTTTGGTGCCAGCTCCCGGCTTCCACACTAACCAGTGAAGGATAACTGGTAAGGAAGTCACCATACCCTTCCAGAAGGGGGAGACATTCCTCTGCAGGAAGGATGGCTTGCGAATCTAGTGTACAAGCGGTATAGCGCCTAAGTACTTATCAACAATTACCCGGTGCCAGATCGAATCTACTGTGACCGCTCTCCAAATGGAATTGGCCAGGAGGGCCGTGTTGAAAGCAGAAAAATCCATAAGCCCCCAGCCCCCAAATCTATGAGGTTTTGAAAGGGCTTCCCAGTTGCACAGATGAAAACGAGAATGACCAGGACAAGATGAAACGTCCCCCCAGGGACAGCCATTTGTTACACCAAAGTGAATCCTTCTTTCAAAAAGGGCCACCAGCCATTTCCAATCTTCCGGCGAGGAGGCACCCAATCTTAACTGGAAACCGAGGTACCTGAAACCTTCTCTCAGGTGAACAAAAGTAAAAGGGACGGAGCCCTTGAGAGTGCGAAGTTCAGCCTCCGAAAGACCCCAATAGTGGACAGAGGATTTTGAGCAGTTGATGGATAAACCGGAAGCAGAACAGAAAAGCTGAAGCACCTCAAGAATTACCAGCCACTCATTGCCAAACATTGAAGTCACAATTTGTCAACATATTTATATTCTACAACACTACACCATATAAATCATAATGGATGTTAGAGTTTAATATTCTTCCCCACTCTTACAATAATATATTTATATATATTTTTCACTCTTATATCTAATGCTCATTATCAAATAATTTCATTGCCAAACACCGAGGTCAATATCTAATTTTCGTTATCAAATAATTCCATTGCCAAACATTGAGGTAAGAAAAATTTAACATATTCTACACGTGTGTATCGATTCAATATTTAACGTTCATTATTGAATAATTTCATTGCCAAACATTGAAGTTTTAAAAATTCTCCAACATATTCTACACGCGTGTATCTATTTTAGCGTCCTTCACCTAAGTCCCTTTCTCCTATGTTTTTCCCATTTACCTTTTAATATTAGCTTTTGTGTTTTCCACCATAAACTTTATCATAGACATGTTTAAGGTTCATTGTCCATTTCTTTGGACNTCATTGCCAAACATTGAAGTCACAATTTGTCAACATATTTATATTCTACAACACTACACCATATAAATCATAATGGATGTTAGAGTTTAATATTCTTCCCCACTCTTACAATAATATATTTATATATATTTTTCACTCTTATATCTAATGCTCATTATCAAATAATTTCATTGCCAAACACCGAGGTCAATATCTAATTTTCGTTATCAAATAATTCCATTGCCAAACATTGAGGTAAGAAAAATTTAACATATTCTACACGTGTGTATCGATTCAATATTTAACGTTCATTATTGAATAATTTCATTGCCAAACATTGAAGTTTTAAAAATTCTCCAACATATTCTACACGCGTGTATCTATTTTAGCGTCCTTCACCTAAGTCCCTTTCTCCTATGTTTTTCCCATTTACCTTTTAATATTAGCTTTTGTGTTTTCCACCATAAACTTTATCATAGACATGTTTAAGGTTCATTGTCCATTTCTTTGGACAAGATGAAATGTTGTAAATCTTTTTCATAGAATAAACCCAAGTGATCAAATGAATACTCATCAAAATCTTCCAGGTATGATCGAAAATCATCAAGAGAAAATAGAACTAGGTCACCCTTGGAGATGTCTATAACTATATCATTTCCTTCTTGTCAAATGTTAGAATCATTAATAATCTCATATGATAGTTGTAAATGCAATATTCAAACATATCCTTCCATATCATAAATGGGATACTCATTAGAACCAATCACATCCCACTTACATCTTCCAACAATATGAACTCATCAATATTATCAACTATGTTATTACCTTTATCATAACATGAAGGATTTAATGCATCCAAGGGCTCCTCGAGTACTTCTTCACTTTCCAAATCATAAAATAAAGCATCATCAAAAACTTGGAAAGGGAAACAACTCACCATGTTCACTTCTTGTTGTGCAGGAGCATCAATGGCTTGGATGATTTCATCAAATGGAAGAGGGTCCAGTACATCGTCCGCGAGACTCATCTCTTCATTTTAGAAAATGAAGAATCTAGCTTTTCCAAGGGTTCCTTTACTTCTTCAGATTTTGAATCATAGAACAAAGTGTCATCAAAAAATTGGAAAGGAAAATGACTCACCGCATTCTCTTCACCTTGTGCAGGAGAAATAGGATCTTGGAGAGCTTCATCAGACGAAGGAGCGGATACTAGTGCTTCATCCTCATAATTCACTTATTTATTTAAATCTTTACTACATTCTATCGAATCATGGGAAAAATCTTGTTCCTCTTCAATGGGTTGACAATTTTCTTCATAAATCTCTCCTTCTGTATCAGAGGGTTCTTGGTATTGAGTATGGTACACGTCCCTGAGATCTTCCACAATCTCAATGGTGAATCCTTCGTCCTCTAGCGCTACTGTGAGATTTTGTAGGGCATCTTCATATGTCTGGCATTATGGTTTGGCAAACTCAATAAACCTACTGATGAGATCTATGAAATATGATATACCCCTAACTTCACAACAACTCTTAAACCAATCTTGCAAAAAAGATGGCAGAGAAAGTATGAACAATTTTACTAGAACATCCTCCCCTCCCAATTCTATCTCACTTATATACTTCAAGAATTCTACAAGGTGAGTAATTGGGAGGCCTCCGAATCTTGGAGAGTTGTTCAACCATTTTGCATCAAAGTAATGTGGGTATCCTTGAAAACTTTTGAAATCAATGGTCAGATACATTTTTCCCAGGGCGCCATGATCCCATAAATGGGAAATATCACAAAATTGAGAGTAAGGTGGCACCTTGAAAAAGGTTAGTGGAGTCACCAGATATCCTCTTAAGGATTATTAAAGGGGAGATGGAATCGCCCTCATTGGAGTCGCCAGGTAAGCTCTGTGAAAAGAAGGCTTTGGATAAAGGCTTACCGAAAAAGTGTCGTTGAGGAATATTGACTCGGTGTTCCACGACAATGGATCCAAAATGTCATCGCGTAATTTGTACTTGCCCAAGGCCAAAGGAAATTGAATACTAAATTGGCGTAACAAGGAGGATGTCATATCACTGTCACCTTAATAAGACACCTCTTTCTATTTAGGAGTAGTACCCTAGGGGAGATGTCCCTAGTGACCTGGGGGTTTGAGAAGGCTAAGGAAAAAGTATCAAGAAAATCCCACCCCTCTCACAGGTCACTCTGATCAAAATTTCCAAGGGTTTTAATGAGATGAAGCAAAATAATATTTAAGTGTACTTGCCCAAAACAAGACAACAAGAAAAGATGTTATTTGCAAGTACCATATGATGTTAGTGCTTCACAAAACCATAGACTTTTTATAAAATGAACAAGCTGATATAAAAGCTGAAGCAATAGAAGTATTCATAACAACAATATATATTTAGCAACAACTACATAATTATGCCTCAATAGTGCTTCAAAAATGACAAGAAATGATAGCATAAAATTGACAAAATGATAGTAATTGTCAGAAGCAATGATGGCAATGTATAATCAGATTTTAAATCTTACTTTTAAGATCAATTTTTTGTTGTTATAGATTGTTGTAGCAATATTTTGCAACAACAACAAATTAGTTAGTAAGTTACTCTAATCTAAAGTTAGAAATAGTTAGTAAAGGTCTTAAGGTAGATGGTTTAAGAGTTGTTTTAGTCAATCAATCACTTGCAAGGTGTGAACTAGTGCCTTTTAGGGTAAATGGAGTCAAAGTTTGCAGCGACAATTCTTAGAGAGAAACAACAAATGATAATAAATGAGCTAAAGGAAATGGAAGATGATTGAGGTGTTAGTAACCTAAGGCCTCAATATCCCCCCCAGGTATGGACAAGTTAAAGGGGATAATTTCCAAGCAAACATCATGAAACAAAAGGGACTTCAATGCACATATTCAAATGTTTTGAGAATCAAAGTGACACATACCATGATACCCGAACTCATTACCTCATGGGCAAGACCCATTGCTACCTCAAAACCAGGCCGATGGGATGGATGTTGTTGTTGTTGATAGATAGGAGGCGCTGAAGAAAAGAGGGGCCCTTCAGGACCAAGCTCAAGTCATATGGCTCTGGATACTCCATGTCTAGGACTTGTGGGCCTCGAGACATAATCTCCTCAGTTATCCCTAGGATAGGAGATAACATGTATTTTGTCTTCTCTATTAAGCCCTAATATTGGCTCATTACCCCTTAATTGGGGCATATTATAATAGTAATGTTATTTTATTTATGTCGGCTTTGGGCCATTAGTTGTAATTATACCTCCTAGTCTCCTATATATACCAAGGAGACATTTTCATTTTGAATCATCTTGTACTTGAACATTTAAGTGGGGTAAAAGGAGGTTGCCCCCTCGAAGAGGCTTGTTATCTGAAATTATCTCTTTTTCAAGGCGTTAAGTACTTTTCCTGAGGTTTTTCTATGCTATATTGATGTTTGGTTCTTAAGATATGGTATCAGAGCTCAAGGTCTTGGGGTTTCGCTACTACATCTGAGACATCGTGGAATTTTCACTATAACTTTTTTTCTACAATGTTTCAGAAGGAACTGCTTGGAGGGTATTTAGTAGACGGATCAAGGTACGTTGGGTTAAAAATTCATCTCCTGAGACCTTATACTTTCAGAGATACATCCTATACAAGATAGGGTTCTGGAATCATCCTAAAATGAGTCATTGCGTACTTTTCGGTATAAAAAAAAAATTCTAACGTTTCAGACCCTGAAATCTGGAGGCCATTTAGAGAAATTAGTAAGGTATCGGTGGTAAAACTTTCAGCTTCTGGGTCATCTTAAATTTGTATATACACCTTGTGTAAGATAGGGTATCTGACTAGTCCTATTGACTAGTCTCAAGAAGGTGTTCCAGGTAAAACAATCATAACTTCTTTCTAGAGTATCCAAATTGAGTGGGAC
>ML800838.1:191582-235352 GCA_009831015.1 Picea engelmannii
ATTATACCTCCTAGTCTCCTATATATACCAAGGAGACATTTTCATTTTGAATCATCTTGTACTTGAACATTTAAGTGGGGTAAAAGGAGGTTGCCCCCTTGAAGAGGCTTGTTATATGAAATTATCTCTTTTTCAAGGCGTTGAGTACTTTTCCTGAGGTTTTTCTATTCTATATTGATGTTTGGTTCTTAACATTCTCTTTGTACTGCATTTAAGCTAGCTAATGCCTTCATGATACTTCCATTTGACACCATATTTGTGCATTTTTTATAAGGCACCAACAACCTGAGAAACAAGAATTCAGAGAAAGAAAACAAACAAGATGTTGTAGCCAATGTGAAAAACAATTATGTAACAATAAAAACCTCAAAAATGAGATTAGATCGTAATCAATCTCTCACTTTATTCTTTTGGGGAAAGGTATTTCTTATAAGTTTACAATGGGTCCACATTCTAACTACCAACAATAAGAAATAATATAAAATGCACACATCTTGAAATCTAGAAAACATAATGCTCCTATCTAGATGCATGTAGCTCAAAGGTTGAAAGAAATGCTCAATAATGAAAACTAACTAAAGTTGGAAGTTGGGGAGTGTCCTCAAGATGGGTGCACTATAGTTGAGGGGGTGATATTGGACGGTGCATCCTCTTGTTCCTCATCAATTCCTCCATGTTTAGTGTAAACTATCCCTACTTTTTCTACTAGGTGTGGAAATTTGGTTTGAAAAAAAATTGAAGAAAACCACTTTGCTTGAGTAGGCAGTTGTCACTTGCAACTAACCAAATAAGAAGAGTATTGTTGTTAGTGAGTGTAGCAAGTACAAACATCCAATAAGGTGCCAATATCAAAAGGTGGTTGTAAATCTAGAACATTACTTGTTGGGTGAGAAATTTGGACTTTATCTTCAAGGAGGGAAGGTTCATAGAGCTCAAGATTGATTGCATTAACCATGTTATGGATGCCCAATTGAGATGACAACTCCGGGACAACTTCAGGCGATAGGCATGGTTATTAATCTTCTACAAAATGGTATATGGAACATAACGAATGAGATTCAACTTATGGTGGTGTTGTCCCTTGAAATGCTACAACAAAGTTACCAAATCAACGAGAACTCTCTAGAGTTCTTGTTTTTTCATCATGGCTATTTTTACCCCAATTTGAAAAAGTGGTGCTACTGGTAGCACCCTTTTTTTTAGAAGTGGTTGAAATTGTGACTTGTTTGAAATCACAACTTTAATATTCCAGACAGAACCTTGAAATTGGCCCTCAAATCGGAAAGTGATGTTACTAGTAGTGCCACTTTTTTTCTTGATTTAAAACTATGACCTAATTGACCCTTCAATTGAAAAGTGATGCTATTAGTAGCACCACTTTTTTTTTTAGTTAAAACTAGGACCTAATTGAAATCGTGACCTTGATCACCGACACCACCACAAATAAAACAATGAAAAACGACTTGTAAATCTAAATGTGTTATCAATTGATAATTGATTTACTAGTTAATTTTATTTTTTTTAATAATTTACATTAAGAAAATAATTACATTGGAAAAAAAATGCACCCCTAAAATAATTCGTAATTAAATTGGAAAAAAGTAACACCCATAAACGAATTCTTTTTGTTTTTGGTAAAAATAAAAATAAAATTATTAGAAATAAAGAAAAAAATTTGTTGAAAAAAAAAACAAATTACATTTTTTAATCAAAAAATTCAAAAATGAATTAATAAGGAGTAAAAAATAAAAATAAATAAAACTCTTCAAACTCTAAATTTAAGAGACAAAAATTGAAAAAAAAAAAATGTAGAAACACAAATTTTTAGAAAAAAATTTAAAAGTAACTTAAGATAAAAATTAAAACAAAAAACATAGAATAATAAAAAAGAGAGAAGTTAAAATACTCCTCTCTTTTTTTTTTAATATAAACATGAAACAAAAACATTAAAAAAAAAATTAAAAACAACAAACCTAAAACTTTAAATAAAATTAACAAATAAAAAAAAATACATCATTACAATTAAAAAACATTTAAAAAAAATTGGCAATATTAAAATTAAATTTTAATTTAAAAAAACTATATTAAAAAAAAAAATTAAAAATTAAACGAAAGTATAAATCTAGTTAAAAAAAAATTAAATTCAACTACAACTAAATAAATTAATTAAAAATAAAAATAAAAGGTAAAACTAAAATTAATTTAAAATTTAAAAAATAATAAAAAATTTAAAAACTAAAACTAAAGATTATTTAATTTTTTTTAAATTTGTGATTAATGTAAGGCATCCCTCCCCGCTGACCAGGTCGTGGTCCCACCATATAAATCATTATAAACGTTAGAGTTTAATATTCTCCCCACTCTTTTTTTTTGTAAGTGAGTTTAAGAATCTGTATTACTAAAGAGGGGTTATAGTACAAAAAAGGGGAACTTCCTGGTCTGCCAAAAAGGAAACCAGGCCAGAGATTCCTGAGTTGTGTTTTCTGAAATAGGCAGGGGGTAGGACTAGACTACCACCATGGGAAACCAGCCCAGTCCTACCATATCCAGTTTTTGACAGTATAAGCATAACAGACATGAAAAGGATAACAAAATAACAGTAGCAGAAGTTAAGATTGACCCATGACTGAACCGACTGACTTGACAATGGACTAACCAAACACTAGTACAGGATGATGATATGTTTCTTCCCTTCATCTGCCTGGCCCTTGTTCTCCTCCTTTTGGGGGACTGTGCGAGTCTTTCTGATATGTGTTGGCGCTCCTTTCCCATTGGTTGGCATGATGTCCATGTGATGGAGGTAGCGCAAGTAGAGGTGCAATTGAGCAGCCAAACGCTCCAGCGTGGCTTTATGGTCCGTCTCGACCTCAATTAGCAATTTGGTAATGGTTTCCAGACTGCTGAGGCGTCTCGGGATTTCGTTCATCACTTTCGTATGTTCCTTATTGTTCTCCCATCTGGCGTCCTCCCTCTCCGAGCTCACTTTGCCAATCAGCATCTTTGTTTGCCAAGCCATCTCCATTGTTTTGTGACAGAGGGTTTCCCTGGGCTACATGGCTCCTCGGTCATTTACCCAGTACGCTTCCTAAACCAGAGCATCCCAAGTTTTTCCCTTGCGCTTTTCGTTGATTGCCTTCTCTAGCTGGGTCACGGTTGCCTTTCCTTTCGGTGCAGCCAGAGTATGAAAGGTGCCCTTCGTGTCTTTTCCCGCCTGCTCCATCCTCAAAACTTGCCAAGGATTGTTCTGATTTCCCTTCCCCTGGGGGTTTCTTTTGTTGTTCGTTCGCTTCATTCACACCATCCCGTCTGGCCTATGGTTGCTCCTTTGTTGCGCTCTCAACCTATTTTTGTCTACCCGGTGGTTCCTCCTTTCCCTGCCATGGTGTCTTTTGGGAGCCTCTGCACTTACACTCTTCTTTTTGCCTTTCTTCCTGTTGTTTGTTCTCTTATTGAGCTTTCTCTATTGCGGGATCGTCCTTCCAATCATAGTCTTCCTGTAGAGGTGAAACTTCCCGTCCTTTTTCCACATCACAATATGTATGTTCATGATGACTCGACCATTATTCTTGTACTGGCCCTTGCCCCTGCTCGCTTGAAATCCTACTGGGCAACTCCCCGTACCCGATCCTTGGCGTGGTGGATCAATATTGGTCCATGTCAATCCCTCTTGCCTTACATCATTAACTGTTTGTTGTTTTCCGTCGATACTTTCCCATGGGCTTT
The DNA here is from genome assembly GCA_009831015.1 of Picea engelmannii. Classification (NCBI taxonomy): domain Eukaryota; kingdom Viridiplantae; phylum Streptophyta; class Pinopsida; order Pinales; family Pinaceae; genus Picea; species Picea engelmannii. Next base: position 195,306 of record ML800838.1, read on the forward strand.
CCCCACAAATCTTACTGTTGACGTGATCTTATTGTCGTACCCTCGTCTGTTGTATAAGTTGATCCAACATTGTGATTTGCAGTCGAGTGTTAGGCAGTCATATCTTGCCTGGGTCCTACTATCCTTTCGCTTCCCTCCTCAACCTGACCTCCCTTGCTTAAGTTGTTGTCAAGATCTTTTGTCACTAGTTGGGTGCAGTCAGTTCTAAATTGTCCTTGCGGAATGTTGATCCAGGTAGTATCTAGTTCCGGTCCTTCCTTGCTAACCCCCTCGTTGGCAATTATGTACGCCAGGCCATTTGCTGACCTGTGTACCCAACACAAGTCCACAATGTTAATCGCTTGCAGATGCTCCTGGATTTTTTGGAGGGAGTGTACCAAGCGCCAATGTTTCTGAACCTTGCCCACTCTGGTGTCGTTTTGGAGTCTCTTCACCGTGTTGATGACCAGGGTGGAGTCATCTTCCACGATAGTGTTGATCATCCTTTCTTGGCTTAGAATTTCAAGACCAAGCTCCAGGGCTCCAAATTCCGCTGCATTGTGGGTTGAGTTTCCCAAGCTCCCAGCGTACAACTGGATTATGTTGCCCCCACTATCTCTGATCACCCCTCCCATTCTTGTCATTCCTGGGTTACCTTTTGTCACCCTGTCAAAATTTAACTTGAGGAACCCTGTCGGAGGAGGTGTCCAGCTGCGCTCTCCTAATTGGAGTTGCGGTGGCCGCCCTACCTATCTGTTGTTGCGCCTGTATTTTAGGTGAAAAGTTTCCAGGATTTGGGAGTCCTGGCCTGTGAGTTGCACTCTTTCAACCTGGAAGTTGTGGCTCTGCACCATTTCTCGGATTTGTAAGATTATTGCTTCCTTGAGTTTCTCTTCCGAGAGGCTTTCATTCCTAAAGATGCACCTGTTCCTTTCTTTCCATATTTCCCATATGATCATCCCTGGCATGAGTTTCTAGCAGAGTTTTACCATTTCATTTTCACTGTAACTCTCATTCCAGTTACTGATGGTTGCGTTGATGTTGCCTCGGTTCCTATTGGACTCGCGGAAGATGTCTGCTGCCCAGTCCCAGATCTTTGTTGTATAATTTCAATCGTTAAGGAGGTGATTCGTTGTTTCTTCTTTGGCTTGACATAGGTGGCATCATGATGGGCCTATGAAACCTCTTTTCCTTAGGTTTTCCCATGTTAGAATTCGGTTATGAAGTACTATCCATTTGAACACTTTGATTTTTGGCCACTGGGGGTTGTCCCAAATCTTACCCCACTGTTGCGTTGGGTCTTCTTGGTCCTGGGCCACAATGCAATTCCGGACTTCTTTTAAGTTGAATTCCCCTCCATTTCCCCTGCCCCATCTTAGTTGATCCTCTTCTTTTGATACTACAATTTTCATTTTCCCCAATTCCTCCTCCACCTATTTCGTTATTGTTGCGATCCGATCTTTGTTTTGTGGGTTGAGTTCGTCCCAGATCCTCCATCTATCGCGGTCATTTCCTTGTTTCCAGTAGTGATGGATTTTTATTTTGCCTTGTGCGATCATCTCCTGTTGGAGTTCCTCCCTGTCCGGATTTTCCATTCTGGGTTCCTGTTGCCACGCGTCCTCCCGTAATCTAGTTGTTTTACCATTCCTCACTTCCCAGAAACTATGTTTCTGGATCCATGTTTTATTGCGCCATGCTAGATTCCAGATGGTTGATCCTTCTCTTGTGCTCATAAAGTGAATTTTATCCTGGTCATTGATATCTGGGGCATACATGGCCTTCCAAAGGGTTGCCCACAGTGTTGACTTTTTTTTGACCCATCTCCACCAGAGTTTCGCTCTGTAGTCTTCATTGGTTACTTATGGGTCTTGTAACCACAGGCCTCCTTTGCATTTTGGTTTGCAAACCTTCTCCCGGGCCTCAAAGGCCCATTTTCTCTTGCTTTTCGCTCCACGCCATAGGAAGTCCCTTTGGATGGCTCTTATTTTTTGGAGTATTCCTTTAGGAGCAGGAAACACTGACATCATATAGGTCGATATTGCTTGCAGACCCGCTTTAGTCAGGACAAGTCTCCCCACAAGGTTGAGGGATCTGTAAGTCCATTTTTTCACCCTCTCTTGTAGTTTGTCGATCACCCCTTCCCATGTTGCCATTTTGCAAGGTCTATCCGTCAAGGGAATTCCCAAGTATTTCATTGGGAGGGTTTTGCGTTCAAACCCCAAAATATTTTCCAGGTTCCTTTGAATTGTTGGGTTGGTATTGAAGAAATATACCATGGATTTGGAATGATTGATCTCCGCTCCCGAGGCTTCCCCAAACTCTTCTGAGATTATTATATATTCTTTCACTTCCTTGACCGTGGGTGTGCCATGGAGTAAGGTGTCATAAACGAACTGTTGGTACGTGGAGGTAGGGCAGTTTTTGAAAGGTTTAATGCCTGTTATTTCTCCTGCTGTAGTTGCACTTTTTATGCTCCTCCTGAGTCCTTCCATCATCAGAATGAACAGGAAAAGGTGATAGCGGGTCTCCTTGTATGATTCCTCTTGAAGGCCAGAAGGGTTTGGCTAGGGCTCCATTTATTAACAACGAGTAACTAGTCATTGACACTAGGCTGAAAATCCAGTTGATCCAGTGTTGTGCAAAGCCAAAGTCTTCCAGAGCCTTGACCATATAATGCAAGTTAATTTTGTCATAATCCTTTGCTAGGTCAAGCTGGATTATCATCCCCCCTCTCCTCTGGGTTTTAAGTGTGTGTATCAGTTCAAGGGCATGGATGATGTTGTCCAAAATTTGTCACCCTTCTACAAAACTTGCATGTTCTTGGGAATCAGTGAGGGTAGGAGAGGTTTCATTCTGTTGGCTATGACCTTGGAGATTATCTTGTAAACTACATTGCATAAAGCTATGGGTCTGTAGCGGTCTAGGGTTCTGGCTTCATTTTTTTTGGGGAATAGAGTGGACATTATCTCATTTAGCACTTTCAAGATGGAGGCCAAGCATCTGGAGTCTTCCACCACCCCATAGACGTCATGTTTGACCACTTCCCAACAAGATTTGAAAAATTCCACTGTGAAGCCATCTGGACCTGGGGCCTTTCCATTGGGAATTTCCTGGACCACTTGGTCAATTTCCTCCTTAGCGATGGGTTTGTTTAGGTTGATATTTTGTTCCTCAATAACTAGCCTAGGGATGTGTTGAGTTATCCTTTGTATGGCCTCCGTTCGATCTTGGTTGGGTTCCAGGGCTATCCCATGGAAGAGGTTTACCAGTATATTTTTGATCTCCTTGTGGGACTCTCTCTCGATCCCATCTTGATCCCGAATTTTTAGGATTTTGTTGTGGGTTCTTCCAGCAATGGTGGTTCGATGAAAGAACCTTGTATTCTGTTCTCCTTCCTTTAGCCACCTAATTCTGGAATTTTGGCACCATAGGGTCTCTTCCTACTGGAATCTTGCTTCCCATTCCTGGGTCAGTTGGATTTCTTTCATTTTTCGATCCTCTGTATAACCCCTGTCTATGCATATTTCCTAGAGGTTCCTCATTCTGTCTTCAATAATTATTTTTTCTTGGTTTATGTTTCCAAATATTTCCTTGTTCCACTCCTTGAGTTTATGTTTTATGTACCTGAGTTTCTTATATAGTTTGAACATCCTTGTCCCTTGTTTAGGTTGTGGCTCCCGCCACCATTGACTAATGTTCTCCTTGAAGGTAGGATGTTCAATCCAAAATTTCTCAAATCTGAAAGCTCTGTTTTTCGGTGTGGTTTGGAAGTTTGCTTCCAGTTGGACTGACCAGTGTTCTGAACCCCCCCAAGAAAGGATGTTGCAGTCTAAAGTTAAACCCTGTAGGATGATGGAATCCAACACCAGAAATTTGTCTAACCTGGTCGCTATCTAATGTTGGTTTATCCGTTTGTTGTTCCATGTGAACTGGTCATTACTGGCTTTGATGTCCAACATCTCCACTGTGTCTATGAAAGCTTAAAAGTCTTCTGCATCTCTATCCAGTATCTTTGTACCTCCTTTTTTCTCTGTAAGTGTCGTGATGATGTTGAAGTCCTCGGCCATGATCCACTGGAGATTGTTGGAGCGAGATTTTAGTTGTTCTAGGTCTAGGAGCATTCTTCTCTTCTCTTCCAACATCTGGGGACCATACACATTAGTGCATAGAATCACCTCTATGTTACCTATGATTTGCATGTTAATCGAAAGTGTGTATCTGGTGGCTTTGGCTGTTAGTAGATCCATCACTTGTGGGTTCCACAAAGTGAGAATACTGCCTGCCATCTGTTGTCCTTCGACAACCAATATCTTGTACTTGCTCCATTATTTTTTGTTGATTGTTTCCATTCTATCTACTGTACATTTTGTCTCTTGGATGAAACAGAGATCCAGTTGTTCCTTCCTCAGTCTGTTTTTAAGTATTCTTTGTTTTCATGGGTTGTTTAGGCCTCTAATATTCCATGTTATAATCTTCATTTAAACATGTCGGGGGGAGTTGGGAAAGAGCTTCTTGATCTTACCTAAATTTATCAGCAAAGCTCTTAGTTCCTATAGGGCTACACTGTTTGATTTCCTGCCTTTCTTCCTCTGCATCTTCTTGAGTGAGAGTTGTGGTTGTCCCTCACCTGCTTTGATTCCTAGGTGTCCTATCTCCCCATGCATGCGCTTGAGCCCTTTGGATTTTGCTTCCTCCCTTAGGATGAATAGGTATTGGATGTGGTCTAGTTGTTCCGTTGGTACATTGTCCATGCCCTACCTTTTCCATTACTCCAGTATGTTCAAGAGATCGATTCCTTCCCTTTCCAAAATATCTTTGAGGTCGGGATCTTCCGTACCTACCTTGCTTGGTGTCATTTTCACGTCTTCATATGCCTCCTGCATGGGTGTGTTGGCATCTCTGGTTTCTCCTTCCATAGGAGTCACGCTACCCCCCTGCTCCATCTTATTGCTTGGATTGTTTGTGTTCTCATTTGTGGCTTGGTCCTTAGCTTCTTTTGCTTTTGCCTTTTCCTTTCCTCCTTCTTCCCTTTTGTAGGTTTTTTCATGTTCTTCCGTTTTGGTCCTGGCTTTCGAATTGCTTCCTGTTGGGGTTTTTCTTGGTTTCTTGTTTGCTCTGTTTTTGTGGTTCGGCTTGATAAACCCATCCTCATCCTGATGTATGTTGGTGTTTTCCTCTTCTTGTTTTTTTTTTAGTGGGAATTCTCTGAATAGGTGTTCATGTTCACGGAATCTTCTGCGTCTGAATGGCATCTGCTCATAATCAATGCTTTGTATCCATTCCTCATCCCCGAATTCCAGGATTATAACTTCTGGAAGTGCCCCTGAGACATCCATCTCTATGCAGATCCTTGCATATGAGTTATATCTCCCTTTTAAGGTTTCTTCCGATGTCTTCACATATTTTCCAATTTTGTTCCCGATTGCTTCGAAGGTGGAGGGTAGCCAGTAGTCTAGCGGCAAAGAGTAAAGTCACAGCCAGATGGGTACATTCTTGAAGGTTTCTTTCTCTGGGGAGAAGTTTTCCTTCCATGGCCACATGTACAGTCCTACCGAGGCGTGGAAGTATGTCCCCCCCTCAAAGACTTTATCCCTGTCCTCCAAATTCATGAATATAGTTGTGAAGAAGCCTTTCGAGCCCAGGTGGAGTTCCACTTCCCCGCTTGGCTTCCAATTATATTTTATCTAGTTGCGCAACGTTCTTTCTGTGGGCCACAGACCCATGAATTTGCAAATTAGTGCATGAGTCTTCATCTGGTCCCGGAAGAGTTGAGTTTGTTGGTCTTCCACTATCACTTTGGGTATCAATGTTGTTTTAGGTTTACATGGGTTGCGCCCTTCTGCCCCATTGGGGTTCTCTGGTTCTTGTGCTTCATTCTAGGTTTCTCTAGCTTCTTCCCCCATGCAATCCCTGTTTTCTAGGTTGCTTCCCTGATTTTTTTCCGGTCCTGAACCCGAGGTGCTTGTCACTAGTTCCTTGAAACCTTTGCCTCTTGGTCCTTTCCCCTTGTCCAACACTACCTGCTTGTATAAGGGGGTTCCTTTACCGTCCCCTTTGGTAGCCATGTTGTGCTATGTTGTTTCCACGACTGTTAAACCCTAGCTTACTCCTTCCTTGGTCCAGTTGCAATCTCTAGCTTTTCTTTGACTTATATTCTCCCCACTCTTACTCTAATATATCTACATATTTTTTCCACATTTCAAATTTTAATATTTAAAATTCATTATCAAATAATTTCATTGCCAAACATTGAAGTCACAATTTGTCTAACATATTTATATTCTACACTACACCATATAAATCATAATGGACGTTAGAGTTTAATATTCTCTCCCACTCTTACAATAATATATTTATATATATATTTCACTCTTACATCTAATGCTCATTATCAAATAATTTCATTTTCAAACACATAGGTCAATATCTAATTCTCGTTATCAAATAATTTAGAGTTTAATATTCTCCCCCACTCTTAAGGTCTAATAGACCAATTAGGTCTTAGTGGACATTAATCATCATCATCATATTTATATATATTTTTCACTCTTATATCTAATGCTAATTATAAATATATTTTTCAATCTTATATCTAATGCTCATTATCAAATAATTTCATTGCCAAACACTGAGGTCAATATCTAATTCTCATTATCAAATAATTTCATTGCCAAACATTGAGATCATAAAAATTATGAACATATTCTACACGTGTGTATCGATTCAATATTTAACGCTCATTATCAAATAATTTCATTGCCAAACATTGAAGTTTTAAAAATTCTCAACATATCCTACACCCGTGTATCTATTTTAGCATCCTTCACCTAAGTCCCTTTCTCCTATGTTTTCCCCATTTTCCTTTTAATATTAGCTTTTGTGTTTTCCACTATAAACTTTATCTAGACATGTTTAAGGTTCATTGTCCATTTCTTTAGACAAGATGAAATGTTGTAAACATGTTTAAGGTTCATTATCCATCTCTTTGGACAAGATGAAATGTTGTAAACATGTTTAAGGTCCATTGTCCATCTCTTTGGACAAGATGAAATGTTGTAAACATGTTTAAGGTCCATTGTCCATCTCACTTTGGACAAGATGAAATGTTTACTGGATAAAATTTATTTAACTTACACATTATTATCCATATAAATTTGATCTAACTTTAATAACTCCCTAAAAATGTGTTATGAAAAAGCTCATGTTATCCCCCTAACTTGAGAGACAGGAGTTGAAAGATTATTCATATCCTTCTTCTCTTTATATTTTCAACATTAAGATTTCTAGCATTTGCTAATTTGCTATTAAAACCTAATTTGAAACCTAATCCAACTTCTCTAGTCAAATACAATCCTAGGTTATCATTAATAAATTCTTAAAATCTTAATCAATCTAACTTTTATTTTTATCATCTTTTATCTTATCATAAAATTATTTGATGTAACCTGCCTTGTTGGGCCTGGGGTATGGATTAAGAAAGAAGGTGAAGAAAAAGGAAAAGAAAAGACGAAGTGCGAACTGCGCGGAAGGCACATTGACTGAGATTGGGTCGAAGTAGTCAAAGAAGCAGAAAATGAGCGAAGTAAGGGAAAAACAAGTCGTTGGACGAGAAGATCGAGGAGAACAGATAAGAAAGGAAGATGGACCATGGACAACTCAACAAGTGGAAAAAGCCACTAATAGATGCTTTGGAGCACCTCACGGGAAAGATGGAAAGACAGGCTGGTGAAGCCCGAAAAACGTGGGTCAAAGTGGATCTAGTGTTTTTACACCTAGGTTTCGACCTACGGATGTCCGAGAGCTATTGTAATGTATAAATAAGAACCTAGATGGGAGAAGAGGGGTTGGTGTGGGTTGTTCTTGTTTTGATTTTTATTGTTGGTAGAGTGATTAGGGTTGTGAGAGAGAGAAGTGTTATGTGTGAGGGCACTCTGGTATTGTAATATCTTCAGCTGGGTGCAAAGATCAACACTGCAGCTGGGTGTGCAGGGAGGGGAGAGAAAGAGAGAGAGAGATCTACAAGCTAAAAGCGCAGATAGAACTGTATGTTTTCCTATAATATCAAGAAACGTAGTTCTATGGACGTAGCCCTAGGGAGAGGGTGAACCACGTATATCTTGTTGTTCTGTGTGATTGATGTTGTGTTCTTTTGCCTTCTGATTATTCTGTTATTGCATCGTTGTGTTAGATCTGAGATATAACTATGCAAAGTAGGTTTATGTTGGTAAATGATCTAGTTGTTGTGTTGCTATTGTTTTAGATCCATTTTTTATTTCCTCTAGTTGTAGACACCTGTGTCCTGCAACCCCCTATTACTACTTCGGGTGAGACTGCATTTGCATCGCAAGTGTTGTCGAAAGGGCTAGTAGTTAGGGCTTGTTGGTGCATTGTTAGAGTTGAACCCTGGGTCTACCCCTATGTCCCAACAAATGGTTCTGTTTCCGGGATCGAGATCTTCTTGAGGGAATGTCAAGTTCGTTTCCATCGAAGACAAAGATTCAAAAGTGGATAGAAGAGAAAGAAAAGGACTTCGCGGAAGCCCAGAACAAGAACCCTAATCTTAGCACAAAAGACTGGTTGGGAAAGTATATCTTTACCAATATACACGAGATTTTCTTTGGAGGAATTCATAAGGAGCTATACGAGTCGTTAGCCAGATTAGCAGATACCTAGCTTGAGATCATATCTAGACCACCTGTGGTTTGGACGTCGGCGTTGATCAAGAAGGTCAAGAGAGTTGATAACGTTGTGTCAAGAGTAGTAGATCATTGGTTTGATAGCACCATTGGAGGGTACATCACCGAGTTTGTTAATGACAGAGTAGAGTCATATACCCAAGCAAAGAGATATTTCTTTAAGGGGTCGAGAGGAAAATTTGTACACCTTTTAAAGTTGAAGATCAAGATGTTATTGCATGAGAAGAACATCATGAAGATACAGTAGTTGGTCAGATTGAAAATTTAATGTTCAAGAATTCAGACAGCGACACAGAGGTTGGACATACGTGTAGTGGGAGAACCTTCAGAGAAGTTCCTCTGGTGAACTTGTTTGAGAAGAATCACGAACCACTAGCACAGGATGAAGGGTTCTACAGTGGAGAAGAAGAAGAGTTACTGAACGAGGAGCATTCAGAATCTGCTCGGGCAGAGGAAAGGAAGACTGAAGAACCTCACCAAGATGAATCAAAAAATTCAGGAACTGCGTCGACTGTCGAAGTAAGTACTATTACTCCTCCTGTTGTTTTAGCATCATTAAGTAACCAGAGTAGTCAGAGTTATCAGAGCACTTAGAGAACTGTTACAAGCAGTTCAGTACATACTCAATCAGGAAACCTAGGAAGATCTATGTCAGATGAGATGTGGTTACCCACATTTAGGGGAGATGGATCTAAAGATTCGGATCATCATTGGTTCTTATGCGAAGTTGTATGGAGTATTAAGCAAGTCAATGAAAAAGCAGTTAAGAGAGCTCAGTTTAGTACTACCCTAAGAGACCGTGCACTGAGTTGGTACATGAAATTCATCCAAGGAGTTGCACATCCGAAACCGTTGAATGTCATTAAGATTGCGTTGATTGTCGAATTCAAGAAACCTAAGTCAAAATCACAGTGCATTACAGACCTAAAATAAATCAAGCAGAAAGTAGTTGAACCTGTTTGGGAGTTCGATCAGAGGTTTAAAACCTTAACAGGCCAGTTGAGTTTTCAGATCCCAGACAAGCAGAACAAAGAATGGTTCATTGCTTCCCTCCTACCACACATCAGAGTCCCTCTGATGCAACAGAAGGTTGCTTTGCGGGCTGAGGCGTTGGAGATCGCCATGAAACTAGAATCAGCCCCTATGGGAGAATCCAGCTCATGTATGAGTCAAATTTTGAGTCAGCTAACTAGATTATCTCTACAGGTCGAAGATATTAAGAAAGACAAGGGAAAATATAAAAGAGAGGACATATGGTGTATCAGATGCAAGTCAAAAGGTCATGATAAGGAGCATTGTCCCCTATTCCATGAATACTTGGCCTCTAGAGCTCCGAGCCCTTTGAAGCAGGTTACTCTACCTTGGTCTAAGGTATGTAGAAATAGACATCGCCCTAGCGAATGCTATTACATGCAAAAATATGTTTAGACACCTACAAATATTTACTGCACATTCTATCAATCTATGGGGCATGCTGAGAAGGATTGTAGGGATTATTATCTATTGCATGAAAGGTCAAGAAATGCAAATAGGATTCAAGGAGAGATGCAGCAAGAGGGAAATACTATGCAGTTTAATTCGCCAGGAAGAGGAAACTTCAACCCTCACGGTGGATTCAGAGGAAGAGGACGAGGAGAAGGCATGGGTCGAGGTCGAGGTCAAATCATTTGTTATAACTACGCATAGCCAGGTCACTTGGAAAGGGACTTTTAGAACCCTTGTATCACTTGCAGTTACTGCAACTCATTTGAACATGTCATAGAAGATTGCCCCGCGTTGTTAGCCAAACTTTAGGAGAGACGAGGAGGAAACCAACAAGTACAACTAATCTCAGCAGAACCTCATGGAGTGGATCCCATAGTCATTTTTATCACTAGAGGAGGTGCTGCTATAGGATAAGACAGAGTGAACTGAAGAAAATACTACAAAAGAAGCAAGGGTCAGAAGAGTTGCAGAAAAGACACAAGAGTTTGATACAAGGAAAGAGAAACATACATTTGAAGAGGCAAGAAAATAATTCAGAAGAGATCAGGCTTCTTCGTCAAAGACACAACCCGAAGTAAGAGAATGTGGAATGCCCCTAGAATTTGATCAATCTACTTCACCCAGAGAAGGAAAAGAGGTAAGCAAGCTTATGGAATTCTTATGCACTTGCATTAATTTGATAAAGGATGAAAGAGTTGTACAAGAACTACAAAATTTGATCAGATAGTATGAGCTAGGGAAGGTAGATCCCTTATTGAATAGAGCAGTACATCAAGTATCAAAAAAGAGAAGGACAAATAAGGAACTACACCTGAATGCTCAGATTGGAGATTATGATATAGGTTATGTGGTCCTCAACTTAGGGTGGGAAGTAAATGTCATGATGAAGCAGACCTGGGCACTGATGGGAAAACCTAAGTTGATTTATTCTCCTATCAGGCTTAGGATGGATAATCAGCAGGCAGTAAGCCCCTTTGGAAGGCTGGAGCATGTCCCTGTGGACATCGAAGGGGTCAGAACGTTTGTAGACTTCGAAGTAATTGAGATAGTTGATGATAGTTGTCCTTATCTCGCACTTTTAGGAATTGATTGGGATTTCAATAATTCTACTGTGGTTGACTTAAAGAAAAGAAGAATGACATTTGAAGGTGATGGCCTTAGGTTCATTGCACCTCTGGATCCTGATGAAGTTCGTAGATATGCAGAGCCCATCAGAGAAGAAGACCATACATATGAGTTAGAGAATATATACAAATTGATAGCAAGACAACATAATTACATTAATCCTACAACAGATAGCAATTTAAGATGGCAAAGTGACATCTCATGTTCATCAGATTTGGAAGAAGCACTAGAGAACTGACAGAACAAAATGTATGAAGTTTTTGCGTGGAGATGTGCTAGATTGACCAATGAAGTTCGCTGGATTGGCACAAAAGTTAGTAATTTTCCCACATTTGATGGTTTAAATCATTTAGAAACATTATTATCGAAATTTGAATAAATTGTACCAGTACAACAAAGACTGTTGGCATTGGATGAGGATTTTAAAGCAATGCCATCAAGATGGTGGGGGACACACAAGAAGAACATCGCGGACTGGGTGAAATGTCGCACTTTGATGACAGTGTGATTCTCAGATCAAGTAGAAGGGTGTGAAGTTAGATACACAGGTCAAAGTTGTCCGAAGGACCATGTGCGAAGTTGTGAGGAATCTTGGAGCAGCATTCCTCAAGAGCAGTGGATGAATAAATTCATTAACACTCTAGACACAACGCTTATCAATTGGTATCTTCAAGTGGAACTGTGCCTCACCACTGCAGATTGGCAAGGTACGACTCAGAATTTTGTAGCTACATTTTTATTTGAAAGTCAGTACCCTACGATAGATCAAGCTTTATAGGTTTTCAGACAAAAATTATTTGAGGAGGCACCTAAACTCCCTGTTGAGAAACATGAGGATGAATGGACTGCACCTCTTTAGAAATTGCAAGGATGTTACAATATTAATGTCGATGAAGACGATGATCCTAGGAATGTGAACATCGCAGAAACAGAAGGAAAAAGAGACATAGAAGGACCAGGCGTCGAACTACCTTTTATTGGACAGCCAATTAAAATCAAGAAAGTGAATATTGGGATAGAGCAAGCACCTAAGCTCGCAAACGTTGGAAATTATTTGTATGATGCCACTATTGATAAGATCATAGAATTACTGCATGAATATCAGGACTTGTTTCCAACCAAATTCACTGGCATGAAGGGCATTAAAGGGCCCATGGGAGAAATGAAGATCCCCTTGAAACAGTATGCAAAGCCAGACAAGCAGAGACCCTACAAACTGAATCCCAAATATAAGCAGAAAGTCAAGATTGAATTAGACAGAATGTTGGAAACAGGAATCATATAACCTGTTGAAGAATCAGAATGGATTAGCCCTATGGTGGTTCAAGATAAGAAGACAAGAGAGATCAAAATCTGTGTAGACTTGAGGAAACTGAATGATGCATGTTTACATGATCCATTCCCTACACCGTTTACTGACGAAGTGTTAGATAATGTGGGAGGACAGGAAGTTTACTCCTTCACAGATGAATTTTCAGGTTATCACCAGATCATGATTGCCAAGGAAGACTGCCATAAGACCACATTTGCAACAGAATAGGGATCCTACCAGTACACAGTGATGCCTTTTAGATTGAAGAATGCACCAACCATATTTTCTAGGGTGGTGGTCGAAGCATTCAAGGAATTTCTACATAAATTTCTGGAAGCATATTTTGATGATTGGATTGTTTTTAGCTTATTGAAAAATCATATTGAATGTTTAAGACTAATGTTGGATAAGTGCAGGCAATGTCAGATTTCCCTGAACCTAAAGAAATGCATTTTCTTTTCACCCTTTGGAGTGCTTCTAGGCCATATTGTGTGTAAGCAGGGGTTGCTGGTAGATCCGTCCAAGATTGTCAACATTGTTGATCTACCCCCTCCTACTTCAGTAAGACAGTTGCTCACTGCACTGGGACATACTGGATACTACAGGAAGTTCATCAAGGGATATGCACAGATAACAACACCCATGGATAATCTTTTGAAGAAAGATTGCCAGTTTCAATGGATAGAAGAATGCCAGCAGAGCTTCGACACACTGAAATAAAAAATGGTTACTGCAACTATTTTGGTTTTTCCAGATTGGAGTAAGGAATTTCATGTGCATGTTGATGCATCCCTTATTGCATTAGGAGCAGTGCTAGCACAACCAGGAGCAGGAGATATTGACCATCTGTTAGCCTTTGCTAGCAGGAATATCTCAACAGCTGAGATAAATTACACTACCAGTGAAAGAGAAGGACTAGCCATGGTGTATGCGTTGCAGAAGTTTCATCGCTGCTTGTTGGGAGGACACTTTAAGATGTTCATTGATCACTCTGCGCTGAAATACCTAGTCAATAAGTCAATGTTGGGGGGAAGGATATGTAGATGGCTCCTCTTATTCCAGGAATATGATTTTGAGATAGTGGTCAAGCTAGGGAGAATGAACAAGGGACCTGACCACTTGTCCAGGTTAGAACATGGAGATGAACCTACTAGTTTGGAGGATACACTACCATATGCACAACTGCTGGCCATTAGAAAGGTTGATGATCACTTCACCGAGATATTCCATTTCCTATCTACATGAATGGCACCTCGCGAATATACAGTCATTCAGAAGAAACAACTGGTAGTTCGTGCTGCATATTTTTCACTTATAGCTAGACAACTATATAAGATGAGACCTGATGAGATCTTGAGGAGATGTGTTATGGTGACAGAAAGACCATTGATTCTGGCAGAAGCACATGAAGGCATCGTAGGAGGACACTATGTAGGAAAAACAACAATGCAAAAGGTTCTTAGAGCTGGCCTCTGGTGGCCCACTTTACACAGAGATGCTAAGGAATAATACAGAGCTTGTGATGTATGCCAAAGAGTTGGGAAACCGTCCAGAAGAGATGATATACCTTTAGCCCCTCAGCAGACCTTATAGGAATTTGAGAAATGGGCCATTGATTTCATGGGAGCTATCAACCCACCAAGAAAACACGCAGGATCTCGATACATAATCACGGCGACAAAGTATTTGACCAGATGGGCAGAAGCAAGAGCAGTTAAGGATTGTAGTGCAGCTACAATTGCACGATTCATATTTGATGATATCATAACTAGGTTTGGATGTTCGAATATCCGTATGAGCGATCAAGGTACACATTTTATTAATAAGACTATAGAAGCCTTGACTCAAGAATTTCAAGTTCATCACCAGAAGAGCACTCCATACCACCCTCAAGCGAATGGTACAGTCAAAGCTTTCAACAATATCTTGGAGACAGCGCTGATGAAGATTTTCAGTGTGAACAAAGATGATTGGGATTTGCAAGTACCAACAATGTTATGGGCTTATAAAACTACTTTCAAGAAGCTGACAATGCAGACTCCTTTCAAATTAGTTTATGGTCTAGAAGCAGTAGTACCTATGGAATATTTAGTTCCTAGCCTAAGAATTGCAGCATTTACAGATATGGATGACACTGGCGTTGTGCAAAACAGACTTGCGCAGTTGGTAGAACTAGAGGAAAACAAATTTATTGTAGGATTCCATCAGCAGGTACAGAAGGAACGAGAGAAGGCTTACCATGACAAACACATCAAGAAGAAAGCCTTTAAGCAAGGAGATCTGGTATTGGTTTACGACAACAGGTTCATGAAGCATCCAGGGAAGTTTAGAACACATTGGTTGGGGCCATATGAGGTGGCATATGTTACAGAAGGAGGATTTGTGCAATTGAAGACTTTGAATGGAGAATGGAAGGAAGGTTTGGTGAATGGGAGCAGGTTGAAATTGTACTATGAAAAACAACTACCTCATAGCTCTCAGTAAAAGCATAAGAAGAAGGGTCTAGGTACTTGGTGCAATTGAAACTAGGTACCATACACAGAAAAGATAGTATGCACATAGTGAGGAGAAACTAAGCAAAAATCACAAGCTGTGTTGTGCAGTCTGAAGTCGAAGTGAAACGGAAGGTTCAGATCTACAGTGCCTCGGGACGAGTCACAGGTGAGTGTTGGGGGTTGTTGGGCCTGGGGTATGGATTAACAAAGAAAGCGAAGAAAAAGGAAAAGAAAAGATGAAGTGTGAACTATGTGGAAGGCACATTGACTGAGATTGGGTCGAAGTAGTCAAAGAAGCAGAAAAGAAGGAGCAAAGTAAGGGAAAACAAGTCGTTGGACGAGAAGATCGAGGAGAACAGATCAACAAGGAAGATGGATCGTGGACAACTCAGCAAGCGGAAAAAACCACCAATAGATGTTTTGGAGCACCTCGAGGGAAAGATGGAAAGACAGGCTCGCGAAGCCCGAAAAATGAGGGTCAAAGTGGATCTAGGGTTTTAGACACCTAGGGTTTTGGTATTTATGGTTTTGACACCTAGGTTTCGACCTAAGGATTTCCGAGAGCTATTGTAATGTATAAATAAGAACCTAGATGGGAGAAGAGGGGTTGGTGTGGGTTGTTGTTTCTTTGATTATTATTGTTGGTAGAGTGATTAGTGCTATGAGAGAGAGAAGTGTTATGTGTGAGGGCACTCTGGTATTGTAAGATATTCAGCTGGGTGCGAAGATCAACCCTGCAGCTGGGTGCGCAGGGAGGGGAGAGAAAGAGAGAGAGAGAGAGAGAGAGAGAGATCTACAAGCTAAGAGCGTAGATAGAACTATATGTTTTCCTATAATATCAAGAAACACAGTTCTGTGGACGTAGCCCTAGGGAGAGGGTGAACCACGTATATTTTGTTGTTCTGTGTGATTGATGTTGTGTTCTTTTGCCTTCTTATTATTCTGTTATTGCCTCGTTGTGTTAGATCTGAGATATAACTGTGCGAAGTAGGTTTAAGTTGGTAAATGATATCTAGCTAATGTGTTGCTATTGTTTTGGATCCACTTTGTATTTCCTCTGGTTGTAGACAACTGTGTCCTGCAACCCCCTATTGATACTTTGGGTGAGACTACATCTACTTCGCAGGTGTTTCCAAAAGGGCCAGTAGTTAGGGCTTGTTGGTGTGTTGTTAGAGCTGAACCCTGGGTCTGTCCCTGTGTCCCAACATGCCTTTTATTTTTATCATCTTTTATCTTATCATAAAATTCGTTGATGTAACCTTAAAACTAAGTAGTAGCTCCACTCTCCTCTCTTTCCTTTTATTGATGTGTGTATTTGGATAGGCTTTTATCCATCTCTAATACTACTTATAATAACATGAATGCATTCATATATTATACCAAGTGTTGCATGGAAGCATAGTCCCTGCCAGGTTGGAATTGGAACAAATACAACTGAGTACATACACGGGGGTAGCAAGTTGAAGTACATGTGGTATCCATGCAGAATTTTGTATTCCCGAATTACTTTTATTTTAAATTTATCAAAAATTATTACAAAGGTTCCTAGTATCTAAGTTTGATAGTAAAGGAAATATTTATACAATAGTAATACATTTAAAAGGTTCGTGGTCACAAAAAAATTAGCATACAATAGAATAGTAGTAACATCTGTTACATAGGTCCGTGGACAAAAAGACAAAAAAATTAGCATTCTCGAATTAGTTTTCTTTAAAACAAGGGCTCCTGGACACAAAATAAATTGAAATTTATCAAATTATAGGTTCCTGGACACCAAAAATAGTACATACCAAATATGTACTTTTATAAAGTATGGGCATAATATTTTATAGAGCATGCACGAAGCCCTCATTCCATACTTAGCCAGTTTTTGGATAGTGGGTTCTCGGGTTGGCGAGCTCAAAATTGGGTCTCTATTGTTTCGTTCCCTACAAATAGCACCCAGAGTTCAAAGATATGCAAATTGAAAAGCAGACTTGCGGACTATTTGAATTTTAAGGGCCTCGTGTTGATGTAATTGGAGAATTGGACTTGGCCCTTGAAATTGCAACGTAGATGTGGCAAGCAGTATGAAGGACAGGTGGTAAGGATGCAAGAAATGACATACTCTCTATATGTGTGAGCAGAAAAAAAGTTTTGAACACAATTTTATGAGATTTATATAAAAAAATAAAAAAGCGTGTTACATATTCCTAGAAATTTAAATGTGTGTGTGTGTGTGTGTGTGTGAAATAAAAATATATGCATCAGAAAAAAAGAGAATTGAAATAAAATAAACAGAATGTCTTGACATTTAGCATAGCTGAAGATAAAAATCTAGGAGCACATAAATATATAAGGAGACAAAAGAATAGTCTTATTTGGAATATATGAAAAAAGAATAGTTTGTTACATATTCCCGGAAATTTAAATGTGTTTGTCGTATAGACTGGGATTGGGGCTCCCGCGAACCATAAGAGAAATATGTACAAGAAATAGGACCGTGAAAGAAGAAGTGGGAGAGGATATAGTGTAATACCTCAAAAGTAGAAATGGGAAGATATCAGTCTTTGGCTATAGATTTGTATTCAGAAAAGTTGGAATAACTGGAATGATAAACAAGGGAGTATCAGTATAGACTTACAACGATGGTACATATAAGTATTTTGGGTATTTTTTTGCTGATGCATTTTTCTGTTAGTTTTCGTTGTCGACCCGCTTGAATAACTGGATTGATAAACAAAGGATTTATAGCGATGTTCCATATAAGTATTTTTGTTATTTTCTTGCTAATGCCTTTTCCTATTGGATTTCGTCGGCGACCCCCTTCAAGTTCGTTTGGACGAATTATTCAATGTAGCTTCTCAAGGGGGCGACGTTGATGTCATTCTAGATTTTAATGCTGAAAAGTTCATTTTCTAATTTGCTTAGATCAATAGAAATATTACACAGAGCCTGATGAATGTCTCCATTATAAACCGAATAGCGTACTAGCTAGTTGTCCACATGTTCTTCATGATATTCAAGAACCCTGTAAAATTTTTCTAAAGACAACGCCTTAAAATTATCAACTTGTTTATCAAAAGTTTGCTTGGTTAACGCCAACGAGTTCACGATTAAGCTAGGGTCCTGGAAGTCGTTGGTCCTTTTGTCCAAGTCTATTTTGGTGAGCTTTGTGAATAATGTTTCTTTCTTTGATATTGCTTGCTCACATGATTGGACGATGAGATACAAGTTCTTCACCTTCTCTTTCCATCATGCTTCTAATTGAGTGAGCCATTTTTTGGAGGGGATATCATGTTGTCTTCTTGTCGTGTATGCCATGTTGTTGAGATGAAAGGAAAAAGGGATGACCATGTGCAAATAGAAAGTTTCTTCATTTTTTAAATCTGTCTGCAAAAGTTTGAGCAAGTTGTGTACCCTACTTTTTAGGCAATCCATATTTTGTGATGTTTCCCAGGCCTTAGTAATCAGTTCCATTCTTTTGTTGATATTTTTCTCCAAATATCCTCTACACAATGCGAGGAAGCTGGAGGATCCTTTTATCTTTGTTGCAAGAGTGCAGGGAGTCGCAGGCATGGCTATTGCCAAAGGACTGCCAAGCAATGGCATAGGAAACAAAGATTCATCTAATTCCTTGATCCGACCCTTTAGTCTGGCATTCTCGGCCTTAATGACTCCAATGGAATCATGAAGAGCATCTCTGGTTGCCATGTGAATTCCAGAGATTTTGGATGCTTGCATATTGGCAAGGTGGAGTTCTGAACGATGTTTTCTTTTCTTATTTTTTACATCTCTTTTTTCAACAATTAACTTTTTAGATTCGCTTTCAAAAACAACACTCTGGAATACGAAGGATTCATCTTCGTAAAAAAATTCGGTATCAACTATGTTCATTGGGTAGCTATGGTGAATCCTGTCTCCCGGCTGATCAAGGTTGTAGAATATGCTATCCAGATCAACGTCAAGATCCATGTTTTCACTCTCAATTTTGGTCTCCTTCGTCTCCCCTACAATTATTTTTCCTTTCTTCTGCACGAGAATCTTGTGAGAACTATCAATTCTAGGATGAACCTCGACCGTTTGAAGAAATTTGGGTTGCTTTGTTACTGTGGTAGGCCGTTGGAGTGATTCTTTGTTACTGTGGTGGTTCTGGTCCTCAGGCCTGAAGATGTTCATTGTATCTCTACAAAATCGTTGTGGAGCTGCTGGCAGTAGTTTATGAAAACGTCGGTTTGCTCCAGACCCTGGTTGAAATGAAGAAATGGAGGGGATAATATAACCCCCCATAAATGTTGGTTCAATGTGTGCGAATGGAACATCTCCTCGAGCTCTTCGCTCATTAATAATAATGTCTATGCATGATGTATGGTGAGTTGTTAGAAGTAAAGCTTAATTATTGCATACTTAGAAGTCCGAAGGTGGCGGTTACGACGAAGAACATTTAAGGATTAGAGGTTTAATGAATGAACCAAGCTGATGGAGTGTGAATGAAATTCCATGGTATTTGAAATTAACACTGGGAAGGGGTAACAAAAGCCTCCACAAATATTGGTTTAGTGTGCATTAATGGAAAATCTTCTCGATCCCTGCGCCCATCAATGACAATTTACATGGTGCCTGCACGATGAGCTGTTAGCATTAAATATTTATAAATAAGATATATATATATATATATAAACATTATTTTTTATTATAGACAAGTGTGAAGGTGACGAAGACGAGGAAGATCAAGCAAGGAAGGAATGGCCAAGTCTTAAAAGCGGTCGAACGAGCTTCAAAATAAGTTTACAGGAGATAGTAAAGGCAGGTGAGTGTCTAACGGTGAAATTGCATGAGTCGGAATTTTTTACTGCAAAATGCGTAAAATGTAAGAGGGCATGATGATGTAGTTCAACGAACGGTTTGTATATTTGCGGAATTGTTGGAAAGTGGCTAAGTATGAAATAGGGAAATGTCGGTCGGGATTGTTTTCAGAACTAGGGTTTGAAGATTTCATGAACGGGCCAACCCGAGGTCCCACGAATGACATTCCAATTCTCAGTAGCCTACAAAGCAGTGTGATTTTGTGTAGGCTTCCAGGGAGCATAGTGAAGGGAAGCATGTACAGTCTTTGGATCGCGGGTTCTCGAGCTGGCGGGCTCAAAATTGGGCCTCTATTACTCTGTGCCTTACAAATAGTACCCAGACTTCTGCTATATACAAATTGAGAAGCGGACTTGTGGGCTCAACATTGCACTTCTATTGTTCTGTGTCCTCCAAACAACACTCGGAGTTCCATGATATACAAATTGACAGACGAACTGCAGAGTTGGCAGGCCCAGGATTGCGATTGTTTACGGATCGGAGTTCCGGATATACAAATTTTGATATTGTACAATTTAATTGGTTGGCTGGACATTGCACTTGTATTGGTCCGTGTCATCCAAAAAACACTCAAAGTTCCATGATATACAAATTGAAAGGCGAACTCCAGGACTGGTAGGATCAAGATTTCCATTGTCTACATGTATAACATATAACATATATGTTATATATCTAACATTATCTAAAAACATTTTTTTCAAGTACTAAAATATGAATATTAAATATTGATATTGTACAATTTAATTAAACAAAATTATCAAATGAGTCACAAGCTTCAAGTCCGGGTCCAATTGTAGATTGTCGAAGTTTCAGGCGCATGACGTATACCGCGCACACGGGACATGAGAGTTGGATGGCACCGACAAAGGAACATGCGGCCATAAAATTTGCGAACTATGAAAACGAATGGCGATTGGTTGGACTCGTGATGTAGACATATAGATGGACATGAAAGCTGCCACTCCGTCATCTGGGAACCCCCGACCATAGACATGGATTACCCAATTTTTGGATGCAATATGTACACTCGGAACATGGGGAATGAGAGTTCGATAAGGCGTAGCCGGCAACCCGCAGCCATAAAATTGCTTAAGGAAAAGAAAGCGGTTAGTCAGACTCGTGGTGTATATTTCATAATTCATGTGCAACACCAACTGTGTGGTGACCAGACCAGTGTGTGTACAAATCAGGGAAAACTAAATATGCACCTTTATAAAGTATGTACGGATCACCACTTTTTTGATCGCGGGTTCTCAGGCTGGCGGGCTCAAAATTGGGCCTCTATTGTTCTGTGTCCTACAAATAGCACCAAGAGTTCTGCAATATAAAAATTGACAGATGGACTCCAAAATTGGTGAGTTCAAGATTGTGATTGTCTACATGTATAACATACAACATATATGCTATATAACTAACATTATCTAAAAACATTATTTTCAAGTACTAAATTATTAATATTAAATATTGATATTCTACAATTTAATTAAACAAAGTTATCAAATGAGTCGTAAGCTTTGAGTCCAGGTCCAATTGTAGATCACCGAAGTTCCAGGCGCAATATGTATACGGCGCACACGGGGCATGAGAGTTGGATGGCGCCCATAAAGGAACCCGCGTCGATAAAATTCACGAACTATGAAAACGAATGGTGGTCGGTTGGATTCGTGATGTAGAGATATAGATGGACAGGAAATCTAGCACTCTGACGTCTGGGAACCCACGAGCATAGACATGGATTACCCAAGTTTTGGATGCAAGATGTACACTCGGAACATGAGGAATAAGAGTTCGATAACGTTTACCGGGGAACCCGCGGGCATAAAATTGTCTAAGGAAACGAAAGAGGTCGGTCGGACTCCTGGTGCATATTTCATAATTCATGTGCAACACCAAGTGTGTCGTGACCGGATCAGTACGTGTACAAAGCAGGGAAAAATAAACATGTACCTTTATAAAGTATGGGCATGAGATTTTATAGAGCATGTACGAATATTGCATTCCATACTTGGCGACTTTGTAGATCGCGGGTTCTTGGGCTGGGGAGCTAAAAGATAGGCCTCTATTGTTTTGTGTCCTACAAATAGTACCCAGAGTTTCGTGATATACAAATTGACAGGCGGACTTGTGGGCTAGCTAAGATTTTATAGAGCATGTACACTTTTTGGATCGCAGGTTCTCAGGCTGGCGGGCTCAAAAATGGGCCTCTATTGTTCTGTGTGTTACAAACAACACCCATAATTATGCGATATACAAATTGACAAGCGGAATTTCGGGCTAGGTGGCTCAACATTGTACTTCTATTGAGTTCCGTGATATATAAATTGACAGACAGACTCCAGCGTTGGTGGGCTCCGAGAAAGGAGAAATACATAGTAAATATGTACTTTTATAAACTATGGACATGACATTTTATAGAGCATGTACAGATCCCTTATTCCATACTTAGCCACTTTTTTGAATTGCGGACTTATGGGCTGGTTGGCTCAACATTGCACTTATATTGTCCCGTGTCCTCTAAACAGTATTCGGAGTTTCGTGATATATAAATCCATAGACGAACTCCAGGACTGGAGGAGTCGAGATTGAATATGTATTACACATTACATGTAATATGTATGGCAGGTTATCGGGCTAGCGGGTTCTAAATATCCACTTTTTGGATCACGGGTTCTCGGGCTGGGGAACTCAATATTGGACCTATATTGTTCTGTGTGCTGCAAAGAGCACCCAGAGTTGTGCGATATACAAATTGAGCAGCGGATTTGTGGGCTGGATGGATCAACATTGCACTTCTATTGGTCCATGTCCTCCAAACAACACTCAGAGTTCTGCGATATACAAATTGATAGATGGACTCCACGACTGGCGGGCTCAAAATTGAATATGTATTACACATTACATGTAATATGTAATACATATTACATGTAATATGTACAATATGAAACGGGCAAGTAGACAGTCGGGCTGGCGATATAAAAGTAAGTGGACATCTGAACATGTGTATCCACCAGTTTCGGACCTAGAAATTTTCCGAGGAATGAGTAATCCATACTAAATATGTACTTTTAGAAAGTATGGATATCAGATTTTATAGAGCATGTACGGATACCTCATTCCATACTTAGCCACTTTTTGGATCGCGGGTTCTCGGGCTGGCGGGCTAAAAATTGGGCCTTTATTGTTCTGTATCCTACAAATAGCACCCAGAGTTCCGCGATATACAAATTGACAGGTGGACTTCGGGCTAGCTCCCTCAACATTGCACTTATATTGTTTCATGTCCTCCACGCAGCACTGGGAGTTTCGTGATATAAAAATTGACAGACGGACTCCAGGACTGGCGGGTTCAAGATTGTGATTGTCTACATGTATAACATATAACATATATGTTATATAGCTAACATTATCTAAAAACATTATTTTAAAGTACTAAATTATTAATAATAAATATCGATATTGTACAATTTAATTAAAGAAAATTAGCAAATGAGTTGCAAGCTTCGAGTCCGGGTCCAATTGTAGATCACCGAAGTTTTAGGCGCAAGATGTATACCGCGCACACAGGGCATGAGAGCTGGATGGCGCCCACAAAGGAACCCGTGGCCATAAAATTCACGAACTATGAAAACGAACGACGTTCGGTTGGACTCGTGATGTACATATATAGATGTACATGAAATCTGCGACTCCGTCGTCTAGGAACCCGCGAGCATAGACATGGATTACCAAGTTTTGGATGCAAGATATACACTCAGAACACGGGGAACAAGAGTTCAACAACGCGTAGCGGGGAACCAATGGACATAAAATTGGCTAAGGAAACGAAAGGGCTCGGTCGGACTCGTAGTGAATATTTCATAATTCATATGCAACACCAACTGTGTGGTGACCAGACCAGTATGTGTACAAACCAGGAAAAACTAAATATGTACCTTTATAAAGTATGTACATGAGATTTTATAGAGCATGTATGCATATTGCATTCCATACTTGGCCACTTTGTGGATAGCGGGTTCTCGGGCTAGCGGGCTCAAAAAATAGGCCTCTATTGTTCTGTGTCCTACAAATAGCACCCAGAGTTCCGCAATATACAAATTGACAAGCGGACTTGTGGGGTGGCTGAGATTTTATAGAGCATGTACACTTTTTGGATCGCGGGTTCTCGGGCTAGCATGCTAAAAAACGGGCCTCTATTGTTTTGTGCCTTACAAATAGCACCCACAATTCCACGATATACAAATTGACAAGCGGACTTGTGGCCTGGCTGGCTCAACATTGTACTTCTAGTGATTTCTGCGATATACAAATTGACAGACAGACTCCAGGGCAATACATACTAAATATGTATAGATCCCTTATTCCATACTTAGCTACTTTTTTGGATCGTGGACTTGCGGAATAGTGGGCTATAAATTGAGCCTCTAATGTTCTATGTCCTGCAAATAGCACCCAGAGTTGCGCGATATATAAATTGACAAGTGGACTTGCAGGTTGGTTGGCTCAACATTGCACTTCTATTGGATCGCGGACTTGCGGGCTGGTAGGGTCTAAATTGGGCCTCTAATGTTCTTTGTCATGCAAAAAGCACCCAGAGTTGCATGATATACAAATTGACAAGCGGACTTGCGGGCTAGTTGGCTCAACATTGTACTTCTATTGAGTTCTGCGATATACAAATTGACAAACGGACTCCATGGCTGGTGGGCTCCGAGAAACGAGCAATACATACTAAATATTTACTTTTATAAAGTATGGACATGACATGTTATAGAGCATGTACAAATCCCTTATTCCATACTTAGCCATTTTTTTTTATCGCAGACTTGCGGGCTGGCAGGCTCTAAATTGGGCCTCTAATGTTTTGTGTCCTGCAAATAGCAGCTAGATTTGCGCGATATAGAAACTGACAAGCAGACTTGCGGGTTGGCTGGCTCAACATTTCACTTCTATTGTTTTGTGTCCTCCAAACAACATTTGGAGTTCCGTGATATACAAATTGACAGACGGACTCCAGGACTGGCAAGTTCAATATTGAATATGTATTACACACACGAAAACAAGTGAATGTAGAGGAAGATATGGAGTTTCGAAGGAGGCACAAAAAAAAAAAAAAACACGGCTGCAAACCAGTTCAAAAAATACAAACAGAGTAAACGATAAACTATTTAATATGGAACGCGGGCAGAAAAAATGCACCTTTGCATGGATTCCTCTACATCTCTGGTTAGGATTTCTTTGCAGCGTCTAGTTTTTATGTTTGTTTCTATGAACAAAAGTACAAAACAAAAGGGATATGAACATAAGTTAACATGTAAAGAAAAAGGCAAGTACTATGTACATATACTAAAAAAAATAGAATAAGATGAATAGAGTAACAAATAATTTTTAGAAGGATGTACCTTCTTTTTTTTGCATAATGTATATTTTATAATTCAAGTACAACACCAATTGTATGGTGACCAGACCAGTATGTGTACAAATCAAGGAAAACTAAGAAGCTAGATAAAAAAAAAAAATTGCAACAAGCTATACATATATGCTTTGAAACATAGAAATGTGACTTTGCAATATGTTCGATGTATATCTCATAATTCAAGTGCAATACCAATTGTATCATGATCAGACCAATATGTGTCTAAGATAAACATATTGTATTGAGGAATGGGCACATTCGACCACATGGTCAATAAGTGCGTTTTGCAGATGGCTTGTGTTGTTCAAAAGAAAGCGAAGACTGTATTTGCACATGTAGTTTTCCAATTCTTTTGTTCTACCATTATTTTGTAGCATGTCAATATTGAAGTCTCCTACAAGCACAATGGGTCCGTTCATATGGAAATGACCCAATGCATTAGAAATAACATCTACTATGTTGGATAATGTTGCATGGGGAGCAGCATACAGATTCAGTATTGCAACTTCTGTTTCATGGAAAAAAAAAAATTGCAAGCACCACCTCAACATTCTTTTCTTCGATATGTATATGGTCCAAAATTGGTACATGTTTTTTCACCAATATCATCACCCCATGTATAATGTAACTTGATATGCAATTGTGATTTGGGAATTGTTTGTTCTGCATGCATAATGCCATGTATGTTTCCTGCAAACACAGAATATCGGATTGCATTGTATCATAGTCATTGAGTATATCATTCATGTGTGCATTTAAGTTGCACGTGTTAAGCAAGAGAATTGATACATATGAATTTGTTTGTATGGATTGGTAACCATAGTGCAGTTGCCATTTTGCAGTGGTCTTGAGTCGTTCCATTTCAATATCAACTTTTTGTTTAACTTTGAAGTTATCTTGTGTAAGAGGACTTAGTAAATACAAGGAGTCTATGCTTCTGACACGGGGTAATGTTGTGTATACAAGTCCATGTATCCGATTTCCAGCAGGCTGAAATGCAACATTATCAAGTGTTAGTCCTTGTGATCTGTGGATTGTACGTGCACATGCAAGTTTAATCGGAAATTGTTTTCGAATATTCAGTCGCCCTGTCTTTGCTTATGTCGATACTGGCTTTGATATTTGTAAAATAGGTGTCCAATCGATTCCAGTGTTTGAATTATATAGATAAGCCAACTTGCTTGCTTGTCACTTGCCTATATGCAGTTCATGGAACTTAATCGAAAGGACATCAAGTTTTTTTGTTTTTGTATAGCCTTTGAATATTCCATCTGCACCACTGACCAAGCCATCATGTGAATCATAGTTACAGATATATATTTCAACCAACATTTCTAATTTGAGGACAAGTTGCAAAGGCAAAGTGGTTGTATGTTCATGACGTGGCACCTTTCCATGGTTTTCTTCTTCCAGGTCAATTGAATTGATGATGATATCATCGTCGTACATGAGCGATAGCATGTGGTTGTTATGCATTGCAACATCCTTATTTGTGTAGAACATGTAAGGGAATGTTGGGTCTGTTGGTGCAAGCCATAAGCACCTCGAATTGATATATGTTAAGTCATCATATGTTTGGTTGTTTGTCCGCATTCTATTCAGAATTGCAATGAATGTTTCATCTGTATGGCGCATTGTAGTATGCAATTCAAAGCATTTAATATTGTCTCTCTAGAAGTCATGCATTATTGTTTCCATGTTAACAATAGGTTGTTCAAATATCAAAGAATCTTGGATGGGTTGTACTTGGTAAAGATCCCCACAGAATATCATGTCAATGTTTCCAAAGTATTTTGTGTGCACATGTTTTATGGTTCTTAGTCGGTTGACAATGGAATACAAGAACCGACTTCTAGTCAAAGATGATTCATCTATAAAGACAAGTTGGAGTTACTCATAAAGCTTAGACGATGTATCCAACATTTCCTTGCTAAGTGGAAGAAACTATGACTTGCTAAAAGGCATTAAAAATGCAGAGTGGACTATTGTTCCACCTGTATTATATGCAGCTTTTCTTGTATATGCAACTATTAGGCCCATTGGTTTCATAGAATCAGAGGAATTGTTTGAATCATAGATTTGTATAAGCATTTGGAACAGTGCTTTCGCTTTGAATGTCTTGCTTGTTCCTACTCCGCCTGTAAGGAACAAGTGCACATGAGTGTCCATGTTCAAACGTTTTTTAAGAGCAATGTCCTTTAAAATTGTTTGTTGTTCTCGATTCAACAGATGTCTTATTCTGTGGTATTCATTATTTTCAATTAGGAAAGGATGTTTTGTGACTTGAAAACCAAGATTGATACATTTTTCACTTCCATTTGTTGGAGGATGAGGCAAATGCGCTTGTAAGTCATAGGACTCGCAAGGAGTTCTGGTTGTTTTTCGGCTTGTGAATGTCTCATCGGGATTGTCAGGGTTTTCTAGCTCATTAACTGTAATTTCTAGACCGCCCCACATTGGATTAACATTGTAGGTAAATCTAACTTCATTGATGTGCGCTATAGTCTCAGAGGCAACATACACAGCCTCCCATGTAGAGAAGTTATGTTTTAATGTCTCTTCATTTTCATCAAACGGAACATACAGTAGTAGTTTTTCTCTACAATAGTTTTCATAGTTAGAATGTTTATTGTATTTGACAAACCGTATCACAAAGGGTTTTTTTTCTTTTTGATATGGGTGCACCATTTTTTTGTAATGCGATACAAATTCTGCTAAGCAGATATGCCTAATAGGAGATGGACGCTGGAGGTAATAATCAACAATAGAGCGACATAGCACATCTTCTGAATTGTCAGGCTCTTGTTCTAGCAAAATCGATGGTTTAAGCACAAATGTGTGTTTCTCAAGTGGATATGTGTTTATGAAGACACATTTTCTTGAGCTACAAGTGAGGGGCAGGGAAAGTACAATGTGAACTGCTTGCTGAGCAAACATTTGTTGAAGATTAAGCAATGTATTGTCAAGTGTGTGTATCATTTGTATGGCATCAATATGACTTCTTTCATGTTCTTTGCATATTCTTCTGAATGCACTTGTCATATATTTGTCAACCTTTGTCATATATGAGGTACAATACGATGCTGCAACATATGCATTGAGCATGTACGACGCATCTGTATTTGCTTTCCACATAATTGGCATGTCCTTGGAGAAACTGTTGTTCCAAATATGGGAATGTTTTCATTTAAGGAAAACTGTTGGTTGTTTAAGTGTACATTGTATGGCTTGGATGTACTCATCTTCTGATAGATTTATCTCTATCAAGAAGGCATCGAAGATCATCATCTCGTCAAATTCTCCTTGTTCTAGAAATGCGAACAAGGATTTAGATTTCTCAACAACAACATTGTCCTCTAAACTAAGTGGCTCTATGATTCTTGTAGCTCTTATTGGCGGCACGGGAAAGTTGTATCTGCAATGCAAGTTTTTTCATTTTCTACAACTTCTTGTATGGTAATGTCTATGAACTTTTGCAAGTTCTAGATCCAAATGATCTATGTTGCATGTTATGTATTTATCCACAAATTGTTCGATCTCTGAAATTTTTTTCAGCTCCATAGACTGGTGCACCCTCTATCCACAATAGTGCGTGTTCTGTTCATTTCCTTTATTTTGGAATTCAGTCACAAAAAAGTAGTCCAATATTTTTCTGAAAAACGTTTCATCATGGCATATCAATTGTCTCAAAGCATTTATTCTATGCCTGTAGTAGCGAGTACATGTCACTGGGTATTTTCTTATGAGGTAGTCAATGTCATTATTTTCCAATGTATCAGTTTGTTTTTTACGTTTCATGTTCCTATGCAAGTCAGAAACGACATCTACCAATGGATCCCATCAATGCTTTGCACTTGTAAATGTGATGAAAAATGTTGGCGGGCCCAATTGCTGGATCATTTCAAAAATAGTTTTTTTGTTTTGTTGCAAATAGTCAGGAGAGGTGCGAATGTTTTTGAAATCGATGTATCCAATATCATATTTCAGAATTTTTTCTAGGTTTACTTTGTACTTGACATCCTTGGCCAACAACTTTCTTCCTTGTAACTGACCTTTTCTTATTCAGACCCACACGAAGGAGAGAACTTGCTCTATTATTATGCACATTTTTTTGAAAAACAAATTTGTTATGTGACAGGAGAAGTCACCGCTTGAATGTAGCATCTCCCATCGGACTATTTTATGATAACTAAATCGTTCTGTAATGTCAGTGGCACATGGATCTCCATATAAGAGTGTTGGAAAGTTCATTTCCTCAACAAATTTGTCC
Organism: Picea engelmannii; assembly: GCA_009831015.1. Taxonomy (NCBI): domain Eukaryota; kingdom Viridiplantae; phylum Streptophyta; class Pinopsida; order Pinales; family Pinaceae; genus Picea; species Picea engelmannii. The sequence goes on from ML800838.1 coordinate 224,926, forward strand.
TTGAATATTCCAACTGGACGCTGCCCCTCAGCAAGTGCAATTTCGACAATCTTGTCTTGCAAGTCACAAATGCACTGTGAATCAGTGAATACATGCACCAATGTCTCAGCATGTGTTTAATTCTCCAATTCATCACTTGTATCAAATTCACTAGCATTTTCGAGAGTCTCTGCAGAGTTGGCATCCTCTTCTGCAAATGTTTTGTGCTTTGTACAGGGCCCTGGAACATAATTCCTTTAATTCTTTCATAACAACATGCACACACACTTTGCTTGTCTGATAGGCATTTTTGTATCGCAAGCGTCTTTTCCAAGCCACAAAAATTGTCATTGTATCGTTAATGAATTGTGGAAAGGCTTTTTGCACAACATCTAGCTGAACAAGCACATTAATAATTGATCCTATTAAGCCCATATGGGGTCGTTTATAGCCCCAAGGCCTGCTTTGTGCAAATGCAAATTGTAGAGACACAAGTCTCTCCTCAAGTTTCGTAAGTGCACTTACATCTGGTAATGGTGTATTACATCTTATTTGGTCAGGGGTTGCAAATTGTGGCAGTTTTCCATTTTCAAGCGACCGTTTGCATGGAAGACAAATTTTGCCACTGTAAAATGGTTTATCGTGCGCTATCAAACGAATGTATTCTGCTTGCAAATCAGGCGTGAAAGACTTACTATTTTTTGAGAAATTCAATTGTTCACAAACTGCACATGCAATGGAAGGAGTGTCTTTAATTTGTTTCATGTAGGTTTGTCTTGCATTTTTCTTTCGCAAGGAAGTATGAGTAGAAAGTCTTTGCTAGTTTCCATTAGTAGTAGTGCATGGTGTTGTTTCTAGCCCATGAAATGTGATAGTTGCATGACCATTCTGGGATATGTGATCGTACCTGTTTCTGTTGTGTTGTGCATGAAATTTTTTATTTAGATTGTGATATATGAGTTTCTCTCTAAAAGGAAGCGTAGCAATGCATTTTTTTCTCTCGTGCATGACCTTTTTCAAGTTGTGGTAACTTAATCTACGTTTCTTGTCCAAGGGCACGATGACCTGATGGCAACTGGGATGAATTTCACTCTGATTCAGGTTGCGATAACCTAGTCTACATTTTTTGTTTAAGGCTTGTATGCCCTCATCACAACTGGGACGAATTTTATGCATAACTTTTTTCAAGTTGTGATAACTTATTCTACGTTTTTTGTTTAAGCCCTGTATGGCCTCATCACAACTGTGATAAATTTCACGTATGGATTTTTTGTTCAAGCCTTGTATGGCCATATCACAACCGGGAGGAGTTTCATTCTCAATAAAAATCATGGCACGGGTATGCAGATTCGATGTGGTTTGGGTGCCATGGACATTGAACCCTAAACCACTGATATGTCCAAGCAAAGGTTGATAATGGATATGTGTTGTATCTGTTTTCAACGAGAGGATGTCAATTGTTCGATTGTAATTTGAATCGATAGACCAGGAATGGACAGTGCCATCTGGCAAGGCTGACCAGACAAGGATATTTACTCTGAATATGATAGACAACCATTGCAAACATAATCTGCAACCCTCCACATTCCCTTTTTCATATGACAACGCCATGTTTACAAGGTATTCTTGCCAACTTCCAATTGCCGACATATTTTCTAGGAGATATGGCGAAAGGTGCTAATGCAAGCCACCTAAAAGCCTGTTGGTTGCCCCCTATTATTGCATTGTAAAATGACTGTACAATGTAAATCCGCAACGACTGCACATCGAACTCCGTGCTACCAAACAAAAAATTGCATTGAACAAACTATCTCCACAGCTAGATATAGACACAACAGTTGTTGCTAGTTGTAAACCATGGCAGTCTATGCGATGCATTATCAGTTTCCACTGTGATTCAAGATCTTTGCAAATGAGGGACAAGTAAATATGAGCTCCTTCAACATTGTGTATGGACATTTTTCTGTACAGTAATGGTTCATAATGACCACTGACAACATTGGCATCATGGAACAAGATGCAATATGGATTGTCAGATGCAGTTTTGTTGAATAGTACATATCTTGTTTTTCTTGTCAATGACCATATTCCAATTGATATATTGAGCCATTTAGACAACCACCATATACAAAATGTATCTCCCCAAAGTCCCCTCTCATGTGTAGGAAGAATTGGAGATGCAGACAACCGTATCTTTGAAAAATACGTAGCGACATCATATATTCCATGCAACTGCCTAAGAAAATCAAATTCCAGTTCATATTCATATGACTCCAATGCCTCAACGTCCCCATTTTTTATATAACCCAAGAAATAATCTATCAATCCATTGCGCAGGTCAATCGAGGAATAATGGAAATGCAGTAGAACTTGAAATGCATCGAAAAGGAAATCCCCTATAGTATACGAGAATGCATCCATTCTAAAAAGGCCATTGCTATGCAAAAACTCATCAATGCTACCATGTATAATGGAGTGTGTATATATTTCATACGACTCAACATCTATTACTTCTTTCATCTTTTGAACTGTGATTTTGAAGCTGTTTGTTAGATACTTTCAGTTTGCATGAAAACAAAGAAAAGGGGAAAAAAGAATAAAAGTAGGAAAAAAAAAGAAAAGCAAAATAGGAAAACTACAAGTGCAGAACTAGGTACCAATCCCCGTATGTATCTTTCCACTTTCTTCTTGTCAACTTCAATCCCCCCTACTCCCCATAGCAGATGATAAGAAAACAAACCCACGCTGGAAAGTGAACCAACCAGAAGAAACAACGCAAATAAATAACACCATGAGTTCACCCAGCAGAAAGACCGATTTGAACCTATTCATGGCGTGCATCCTACAAGTTTCTCAGAGCCAGAAAAAGTCGTGCAAAATAGAAAGGACAGGACAAAGGCAACAACTGGACGCAGTTTTCCGACCCACAAAATAAAAGCATTCCCTGCATCTACACCCCGGCGGATGGTTCCCTCTTGTGATAGCTCCGAACTACTTTTCAAAAACCCCTCTGCATTGCAATTTTCGAAATATCTATGGATGTGGCAGCTGGCATATGAAGACGCATGGTTTCCAGGAACATAAACAACAAAATTTCGAGGTAGGGACTCCCACCATTGAAAAATAGCAACGAAACGATGGCACATAAACTTACCTGTCAACGAGGGATGGCAAGAGCTCAGCCCCAAAAACTGCAAACCACAACAACAAGTCCAACAACTTGCAAAGTTGAAGAGCAACAAACCAATGAACATCCACGAAGAGGTCCAACTACAACTGCAGGACTTCAACTTTGCAAAGTTGAATCAAATAAGAACAAGAATCATGGAACAAACTAACGAACAAGCATCGAGCATTGAACCAGTGATGCCGGTGGAGAACAATTCAACACAATTTCACTGCAAACAACACCATAAAAAAAATGGAACGAAACTGTATTGCAATGCATCTGTACAATAAACATTTAAGACTACTAGACCTGTTAGGTAAACACTTAAGACTGTTAGAACCGTCCAAGGGTGTAGCCCTATGCAAACATTTATGAAAAAATGCAGCGTGGTAGGCATGTTCTCTCGAAGCACGCAAGAATAAAGCAAAAATCACACATAGTAATATGCTAGAGAATGTATTCTAGCTAGCAGAAAATGCTAAAACAAACATTCGAACTAATGCTAGCATTAATCCACCTTCGACCAATGCATAAGAAAATATATGATTCAAAAAGACCATATACTATCAAATACTTTGGATATGCCAACATATATAACATTGGGAATAGCGAAGCCGGCAATAAGACCTCCATTCCGTTGTCCAATCAGATCATGACAAATATGATACTTTTTATTATATCAAAATCGATGTTTTCAGTTCCCTGGTTCCAACAATAAATAATATGAAAATATTTGTGATCAATGAACAATCTAATACTAGGTTAACTAATTATGGATCGCTATAATCCCTCTATGCCTACGAAAGGGACTAATAAAAATACCATATAAATCATTTTAGATGTCAGAGTTTAATATCCCCTTTCTTCAAATTTCAATATTTAATACTCATTATCAAATAATTTCATTGCCAAACATTAAAGTCACAAAAATTCCCAACATGTTCTATGTGTATCTTGATTCTTGACCTAAGTCCCATGTTTCTCCTATGTTTTCCCATTTGCCTTTTAATATTAGCTTTTGTGTTTTCCACCATAAACTTTGTCTTGGACATGTTTAAGGTTCATTTATTATCCATATAAAATTGATTTAACTTTAATAACTCCCTAAAAATGTGTTATTAAAAAGCTCATGTTAGCCCTAACTTGAGAGGCGGGAGCTGAAAGATTATTCATATCCCCTGGTTTGATTCTCGATTGCCCTCCCGAGGTCTGTGTGACTCGTGAGTGTTAATTTTACTTAGTTCAGCCGGATACAAAACGAAGTTGAATCTTCCTTGTTCGCACACATAACAAATTCCACACGCCGCGATATTTTGGAGTCTGAGCCGATGAAATTCCTGCGGCTGAGTTCTGCCTGCCATTATCAAGCCCATCGTGAAGCGGCGAGCAATATCCATCCTGTTACGCAGCATTGAATGCTGCGGGGTGGGGTATAGGTTGCAATTCAAATTTGATGATCTATAGTTCCACTAGCCGCGCTGCGTAGCCGGTGGATATTGGTCGAAATCATGAACGCCGCGCTGCGTAGCGGGTGGATATTGGTCGAAATCATGAACCCCATTGCCGATGGAATTCCTGTGCTGAGTTCTGCCTGCCCCACATTCACCTGCCATTATCAAGTCCATCGTTCACCTGCCATCATAAAGCGGCGAGCAATATCTAACCTGCTGCGCAGTAGCATTGAATGCTGCGGGGCGGGGTAGAGTATAGGTCGCAATTCAAATCCCACCCAGCCGCCGCGCTGCGTAGCAGAGTGGATATTGGCCGCGATCACTCAGACAAGCGAAGAATAAATATAAACGCGAATTTAACTTTTAATACATATATTTGGCAGCCTTTCCATTTAATAACAAGAATTTAACATTTAATACAGCGTCTATTTGGCCGCCCTTTCCATTTAATTCACTCGCCTGAATTTATGGTTTCAAGGTGCTGCACAGATCTTAAGGATTTTGGTGATAAATCTAGGATCTTGCCTGCCACTAGAAAGATAAACGCTACTAATCGGCCATTATTGACGACTGGCTCCAAAGGATTTATTCAGTACATAAAATGATGCGTGGCAAGACATATTTCTGTCTGCGTGTTTAAAATGGAAGTTACGAGATATCATAAAACGTTCGAGATTCATACAGGGTGAGTTAAAGGTATGCGGCTCTCTACTTCGCTGAAGGTATGTACTTTTGGTTGAAGGATCACTGAGGTTTTTGGAGTTTTCTTGTTTTACCATACCGTTCATCGTGAAAATTGAAGGTGACGCTAAGTTTCAGCTCTCTACTTCGCTGAAGGTACGTTCTTTTGGTTGAAGGATCAGTGAGGTTTTTGAGTTTTTCTTGTTTTACCATATCCTCCATTGTGAAAATTGAAGGTGACGATAAGTTTCTGCGCACTCGAGTACTCTACGTAGCGTGTTAGAGGTGGATCTCCATGTCTCAGCGAGAGTGTCCACGCCCTCATCACAAACGGCGTAACAGAAAGCCCAGGATTCCTTCAAGTAAGAATTCCTCGACCATCTCCCGACCACATAGAAGCAGCAACACAGACAGTTGTGAATCGTCGACCGGGAGCAATTATGCACCTTCACATCAACTTCGTATTTCTAGCTTTCGAATTCTGTCATCTGCATCAGAAATCGAGAGATGGCTAGAAAATCAGGTGACGATTCCTACAACCCATCTCATTTCTTATCTCAGCTCGCCTGAAGGGCTTCATATACTGAGGCAAATAGCAGATAACCGTACCCTGTCGTCTGATACTGTCATCAAATTAGCCAGACTTGTAACCCAGAATGGTATAAGATGTAGCGTAGAAAAGTATGATACCAATAAAATATACGGAGTTTTTCTGGGGTCGGCTTTTCTTACGCAGATTCAAGCCTATATTGGAGCCATGATCGAGCCAAAGCCCAAGGAGTTATGGCCCTTAGTTCATCTTTTCCAAGAGATGCAGAACCGAACTTCAGATGGATGGAGGTTCCTTCCAGTTGAGACTCTTAGAGAAGCAATCGACGGAATTCCGGAGGATGCTGAAAAGTTTCACTTGTATGAAGAGTTCTTGAAGCTGGTCGAATATCGAAATAAAATGAAAAAACTTCAACAACTTACAAAGTCTGAAGGGCATGGCCAGGTAAGACAATCAATTAGCACCGCCGTTATCAGGCTTAGACCTGCGTTATTGATATTGATACCTTTTGAATTGATGCTAAATTTTTTTTCACATATAGTATTAAGGATAGTTTTGAATTAGAATTGCATTGCATGGCCTGCACAGGGATCAAACGTGGAGAGTTTGCCAATTATACCAACTGAAGATGAAATATCTTCGCCTCGCACCGAACGACTGCCCATCAACCGAGTATGCCAGACATATAACAGTGTTGATGAATACTTGTCAACGCACTTTCATTTGGTCCGTGAGGATTGCTTCTGTTCATTGAGGCGTGCAATTCAAGACTTTCGCAAGAATCTCGTCCCAGATAATATAAGAAGATACAAGGAAGTAAAATTTATGGGGATTCAATGCGGGGAGCAAGGTCTGGAGCACTGCATCCGTTTCAAATCAACAAAAAATAATCCAGTTGATTGGAGCTCATCGAAACAAATGATGTCTGGCGCACTACTGTGCATTTCCTCTGATGGATTTCGGAGCCTTGCATGGGGAATTGTCAAAGAGCGAGACAGCAAAAGCCTTGAAAAGGGAATCGTTGTTTTGCAGTTGCTTCCCAGCAATGAAACCAAGTCCGAGAGTTTAGAAAAGCACAAGTCTTATGAAATGATCGAGTCAACTGCAGCCTACTTTGAAGCCTATGCCCATGTTTTGAAATGCCTTCAACGGCCAGAAATGAAAGAACTTCCCTTCTCGGAGCACTTTCTATCATTACAACCTCAAGTTATGGAGCCCGGTTATTTGAAGGAGAGGCAAATGAAGGATGCATATAATTTAGAATGTGCATTTCCGGAGATCCAACGTTGTTTGGGCAAAAGCACACTCCATATCTTGCAACAATGGCCACAGTGGAATTCCTCGTTGGATGAAAGTCAGATAGAAGCCGTGGAGCACGGCCTGACAAAGAGACTGGCCATTATTCAGGGGCCTCCTGGAACTGGGAAAACCTACGTCGGGTTAACCATTACAAGGATTCTTCTTTCTAATGTCGACTGCGGTCCTCTTTTAGTGATCTGTTATACCAACCATGCCTTAGATCAGTTCCTGGAATCAATATATGCTGTAGAAAATAATATTGTAAGGCTCGGTGGAAGATCTACAAATGAAATTATGGTGAAGCGTAACTTGAAAGAGCTGAAACGCGGTGTTAGTATTTCTGGGCTGGTTCGTTCGAGACGTGGAGAACTAATGCGTACGAAAAGGAATTTGGAAGAACAGATCAAAAGGTGTTCACTTAGTTTGAGAGCAACGCGAATCTCCAGGAGGTTGCTTTTGGGTATAGCTTCAGAACAGCATATTGAATCCCTCTATAGCAGGTATTCAATTCATAATCAAACAATAGAAAAGGTGTGGTTGGAAGAGATGGAAGATGAACTAGTAGTTGATAAAGAGGGTTGGAAACGTAAAGGGAAGCAGAAAGAGTTGTCAAACATGCCTTCAACAACATGCAGTGCATTCTCTTCCTTAGACAAGGCTGACGGCGACGATGATGAATCTAACGGCATACCTGCTGACGAATTTGTACTTGCAACTCCAGCTTATGAATCTTCCTCAGCAGATATATCTCTGGACGAAATCCTTGGTTCCGGGGATCTATGGCTGTTACCCAAAAAATCAAGGATCAGGCTTCATAATTATTGGTTGCAGAAAGCCAGAAAAAATGCCGAGGAGGAACTGCATCACTTGTCGGAGATATACAAAGAAATCTGTGATGGGCTACTTCAGCTTGATCGTAAGCTCTGCCTCCAAATTTTAAGAGAAGCAAAAGTTGTGGGAATGACAACCACTGGGGCCGCTAAAAATTATGACGTTCTACAGGCATTGAGAGCAGAAATAGTGGTGATAGAAGAGGCTGCCGAGGTTTTGGAGGCCAATGTTCTGCCATGCATTGGGTCCTTCACCCAACATCTCATTCTTCTTGGGGATCACTTGCAGCTGCGCCCTTCTGTTGCAGAGTATGAATTAGCCACCAAATACAAACTGGACATCTCCCTCTTTGAGAGATTGATAAGCGGAGGGATCGAGCACGTGACCCTGAGATGCCAGAGAAGAATGAGGCCTTCAATTTCAACACTAATATCTGATCTCTATCCTTCATTGCAGGACCACTGTAGCGTGACCAAGTATGAAAACATCAAAGGAATTAGAAATAATGTGTTTTTCTTAGACCATAAAGCCATGGAATCCCAGAGCAGCCATACCGACAGCAAGGTCAACATAAGGGAAGCGCGGCTTGTTGTGGAACTTTGTGTTTATCTCCTCAGACAAGGATATAAAGATAGCGATATTACAATTCTGACAATGTATAAAGGCCAGATGAATGAAATTCAAAGAGGTTTAATTGACCGTCTTCGTTACAGAAATAACGAAATCGAGAACGCGAAGATAGATGATTCTACTCCAGCTACTCCAAGAGTTTCTTCTGTTGATAACTATCAGGGTGAAGAATGCAATATTATCATATTATCTTTGGTGAGAAGCAATAAAATGCTGGGAATTGGAGGGTCGAGGGGAAATATTGGGTTTCTCAAGGCATCAAACAGGGTCTGCGTGGCACTGTCGAGAGCCAAGACTGGGCTCTACATCTTTGGTAATGCAGAACTTCTAGGCTCTAAAAGTACTTTGTGGGAGTCAATAATACAGAAATTACAGAGCTCCAATTCCATCGGCCCTGCAATAACACTGGCTTGCCAGAACCATCCACAAACAGAAACAAAAGTCTCTGTAGCCGAAGATTTCAGACAAGTAGAGGATGGAGGGTGCAGCAGAGCTTGTGAATATCAGTTAAAATGTGGACATGCTTGCCCAAGGAGGTGTCATCCATCGGATCATGACACCATGATATGCCCCAAGCCTTGTCCACATAAATTCGAGGCCACATGCGGTCATCAGTGCACGAAGATATGCCATTTCGATACAGATTGTCCTCCTTGCCAGGTGCCTGTCCCGAAAATTATTCCTGGATGTGGCCACGGCATAATTCTTCCTTGCTCCACTGCTGTGGAGGATGCCATTTGCAATGAACCGTGCCCTACTCAACTTGATTGTGGTCATCCTTGTAAACTAAAATGTGGAAGACCTTGCGAACCATGTAGAGTAAAAGTTATGAAACATTTGCCATGCGGACATCACAAAAGGTTGCGTTGTTGTGAAGAGGCGACTAGCTGTCTATGCGATAAGCCCTGTGGTAAGGTCCTGAGCCCAAGATGTGAGCATATTTGCAGAGGAACATGCGGGTCATGCAAGCAAGGCACTTCGCACATTCCCTGCAAGGAACGATGCTCCAGGGATCTCCCATGTGGTCACCAATGCATGGCGGGGTGCTCCGAGATCTGTCCTCCCTGCAAGCATCTTTGCGAGAAACGTTGTCTGCATAGCCGCTGCATTCTTATTTGTGGAGCCTTATGTACACCTTGCATGGAGAAATGCGAATGGAAGTGTGAACATCATTCTTGTGATCTCCTCTGCCATGAAACATGCACCAGGCCTCGGTGTGACGAACCGTGCCAAGAAACTCTAAGGTGTGGGCATCCTTGTATAGGTCTCTGCGGGGAGCCCTGCCCCAAGATTTGCAGGAGTTGCAATCCGCAGTATTTGGATGTCATTTCACAGATGACATTACACGAGTGTGATCCATCCGATAGGTTTGTGCAGCTTCTTGACTGCAGGCATGTATTTGAAGTAAGTGGGCTCGACACTTGGATGGACATGGACGACGCAGTTGCTGAGCCTGGTGCTGTTGCCGTCAAGCTAAAGCAATGGTAAGCCTGGTATAGATCACGCAAATTGTTTGTGTTATGCAGTCTCTTGATTTTGAATGAGGATTGCTAAACTCTATTAACGTTGTTAAATGCCATGCTATGCAGTCCTGCATGTAGGTCGCCTATCAGAAGAACGCTGCGATATTCAAACGTTGTCAAGAGGAAGTTGCAACAGATAGAAGAAGTCAAGATGCGAGTGTTTGGATTCGAAAAAGTGAAGAGAGGAAACGATATGTTAAAAAAAGGGGGCTATAATGAAGCAATGGCGGAATTCAATGCAGCTCTCAGCAGCAATCCGGGGCTTCTGGAAGGCCATCTGGGCCAGGCCTGTGCGCTCTGTGGATTGCGTGATT
>ML800839.1:4663-23770 GCA_009831015.1 Picea engelmannii
AAAAAAAAAATGAAGCATCTTGTTGCTCGCGTTGGGTGTTTCCCATAGCCATCTACCACCATCGGATTGGTCTGAATTCTCGCATTTATCCACATCATCACCAGAAAAGGAATCGTCCATCTCCACATTCTCAACAAAGTGTAGTCTATTTCTTAGAAAATCTGCCATTTTGTTGCTTTGAGATCCTACTATGTTCATCTACCATCCACTCGTGTGAGAATTTCGTTGAGCTGTACTGTACTCAGTGACTTTTTTTTATTTTTGAACTGCCCTTCCTCCTATATACGTTTGTAAATCATTTATGTTCCACATACTTCTCTCAATTGTATAGATTTATCGAGATTCAATACTGTACCGCATGCAACCACTTTCCAACCCTTCTGAACATGATATTTAGATTGAAGAACATATTACTTTGACATTTTGCGGTCCAACCTTGCGGATAACCTCGATAAACAATGATTCTAGAGACTCGTCGATCAAACGATGAAAGATAGTTCAATAATGATGAAAGATAGTTCAAACAATGTATCTTTCGACCTTTAAACCCTATTGACATTGTTGTCATGGGGAATAGGAAACCCAACGTAGGTAAAAAGGCGTGAACTCTAAAACATCCATGGCCTGGCCTTTCCAAAACACAAAAAATCGGTGGAGTGTATATTGGCACTGCAATTTCTTGGCTTCGATCTCATTTAACCCTAAAACTCCACAAAAACGCGGTGGAGTGTATATTGGCACTGCAATTCCTTGGCTTCGGCCTCATTTAACCCTAGAAACTCCGTGACAGAATGCACACACTCCAATTCTTTCATTCCCCTCGACAAGCACTAGCACAGGAAGCTCCCAATTCCTATCTAGCTTCCAAGTAACTGAACTTGGGCATCAACAACAAATGGAATTCATGAGAGAGCATAGACACAAAATATACACACAATAATAATTTGTATTGCACAAATTACATAGAGATACATTGCACTTAAATAAGTGTTGTGAGATCCAACTTATTCCACTTTTGGAGGGAGAGGTTGAGAGAATATCTCAGCCTCCTCCAACAAACCCAATCCAATCCCTAAACTCTAGTATGTAGCATTAATTAAGCATTATCTCTAACACCCCCCGTTATTGCTTACATTACAAAACTTCACAAATTACATAAAAGAAAAGGTTACAACACTTTGTCTGACATGATCCTCATCAAGGCATACACCCATTCTCATGCCTCTGGATTGCGCTCTTTCTCTTCCTCTTCTTAGAGCTTTCTTTTCAACTCATTTAAAGTATAAATGTTTCAGATCATCATTCATGCACTTGTACAATAGACAATATTGACAAACTCGGTTCACAGGGGCTTCCATGAGAAAAGTTGTCAAGTAATGAATCATCCTATGGACATACCTTTATCTGTCAGATACTTCTCTTTCGGCTATCCGTCAGTTTCTAGAAAGACATTCTAGGTACGGAATGTGTTCAAAATTCCCATATAGAAGGTGACTTCCAATCATAAGAACAGCCAGCTTATATCAAGATACAAGAGTTCCTACTTTCTTTTACATAAACACGTAAACATATAAATAAACTTTAAACATTAACACACTTACATAAAAAAAAACTTTAAGCACACCACAAATAGATAGACATATATATCTATAAGTAGAAAGACAAGGCATACCATCTAAGACAAGGCATACCATCTACGACGGCTTCCAAGTAATCAAAATCTTTTATTTTTCGTTCTCCATGGGTAAACCTTCAACGACTTATCAGAATCGGTTTCCTCAGACTTGATATCATTTGCAGCGATAGTTCCTTCATTCTTTGCAAACATCCCCTCTCCAACAACACGATATCTGATATACTATCTGATACCAGGTGTCTCCTTGAACATCAATTTGTTCTCGATCAATGCTCCACTTGCAAATCACTTACCCGACTTTTTGAAGTATCACTGAATTTAATTCTAAACATATCAAGACCTTTCTCCGTAAGCAAATACAACCGGGAACAACAGATACCTCACGCACAGCCTCTTCAACAACTATTCTTCCATCGATGTAGCAACAGTTTTCCTTGAATGATGTGGGTTCCTCTCCTTCATGTTGACGACGATTTCACTTCACACCTCTACGTCATCAACATCAACAACAACTCCATGGATTCTTGGACAATGATTTAAGTTCTGATGTGGGTTGTCAGCTCGACTCCAGCTTGGATGGTCATGATCCAAGTGATATCTTTGAAATTGACAGTGATTCCTCTGCAGATTTGATATGCAAAGATCGTTGCAGCTCTTCAATGGGGGTCCATTGGGATTGGCATTCTTCCCTGTGGCTTCAACAGATTCGCTTGCACAGTGATGACAACGATCAATGACATAAACACAACAATCTATAGGTAGCGAAAATTTCACACATTTCTCGTGCAACCTGTCAAGCAATCAGCACAACAGTTGAATATACAACGATCGCCTTTCACGGGTTGCAGCAGGTCCTTCAAGCAGGATCCTCTCTTGTGCGCCCTTTATCAGCTTCTAATTCCAAGTCCGATCTCCTAGTCATGGATTTGCAGCAACATAGAAATAGGGATCACATCCTTAGCATCAGATCCATGCAACTCCTTTACCTCAGTGCCTTTGATACCAAAATGAAATTCATGAGAGAGCAGAGACACACAAAATATACACACAATAATAATTTGTATTGCACAAATTACACAAAGATACATCACACTTAAATAAGTGTTGTGAGATCCAATTTATTCCACTCTTGGAGGGAGAGGTTGAGAGAATTTCTCAGCCTCCTCCAGCAAACCCAATCCAATCCCTAAACTCTAGTATGTAGCATTAATTAAGCATTAGCTCTAACAACAACAACAACAACATGCTTAAGGATGACGTGAATAGAGGGACGTGTGGTAGAGGCATAGTCTTGTCTAAGCCAACATCTGCATAACCTCACATCTGCATAACCTCCTTCATTGTAGGATGGTCCCCAAGGTCCATATCGGAACACGCCACTCCCAACATCAGAAAACACTCGATGTCCTCCTCATTAACATTGTCATGTCTAGTGATGGCCAGGCGACTGTCGGCAGCTTCCAAGGGCCTATTCTCGCTATATAGTTTCCACACCCAACTGAATAAATCTGATTTGTCTTCTCTGCCACGAAATCTAAGATGCCTTCTGCAGGTCACCTAAAGGGCAACGACGCCAAAACTAAACACATCTGATTTGCCCATCTCTTTCCCTCTCAATAATCACTCAAGTGCAATGTAACCAGCATTTTTAGCAACACTGGTAGCAACGAAGGATCTCTGGTCGTGTGCAATCAGACGGGTGACACCAAAATCAACAACAAGAACAGGTGCAACCAATTTATGAGTGCTTAGGGAGAATATTTGCCTTTCTATTCAGAAACCTGTGCTTTCCTTGTGCTTTTATAGAGACTATCAACCTCTCCATCAGATCTGGATCTTCGACTTCTTCTCGATCTGTCTTATCATCGTAATGATCCTCCTGAAACTTTCATTCCAACGCCTCCAATCTTCAAAGTATGTCATGTGGAATGTATGTGAGGGCTCTCTTGCCACCTCTTCCTCTACTTCTTCAGAAACTCATATTCTCTTCTCTTAGACCTGCAATGGAACACAAACTTGCTCAAACTAATTTGATCTTTTTCTTTTTGCCAAAAATGATGTAGCCAGATATCCAACATGTGATATTTTATGGACGTCAGGAACCATTCTTGTTGTCATTAGAGTGCCACATTAATCATGGGAAGTGTGCCCTATTGTATGCTGCCTGGGATAGTTCATAACTATATATATATAGTCTTTGGGAAGATCTAGACTGGCCCTGGAGTAATAATTCTAGAGACCTTGGAATATCAATGTCATCTTGTGCACAACATTGCTGGTGTGAAACAACAGAAAACACATATCCTGGGAAAGTACGCACGTAAGAGCTCCACCATTCTCATAGATATAGCCCTTATGTTTAGTAGTACTCTCTAAAGCGTAAACAAGAGCATCATAATCTTTATGTGGACAGATGTCTTAGTTTGATTTGTCATGAAAATACATAATATTGAAATCAAAGAGCTTCTCACTTTCAGGCCAGTGAAATGGGTATTCTAGCAATACAGTATATAACAATCACTTTGAGAGTTTGAGACTATGTTAGCACTATTTTCTGCATCCTAAAATCATATCTGAAATAATTTTAAAATTTACATGGAAAACAATGATATTTGTAGGAATTCTTCCCCTAAGAAGTCATTGGCATTCGGGTTGGTGTATGTCAATATGAGGGGTGTCCCCCTAGGTTTATTTCTTGTTGTCTTCTACTTGTAAATCTGCAAAATTAAACAATATAACAACAACAAATAAAGAAGATTATGGCTTCATTTAGATAGCCAGAGGTTAAAAATATGGTTTTTGAAAGGTTTTGGTAGGATCCCTCCGATAGATAGCTCAAAATAAGAAATGAATACATGTAGAATGAAATATCAACCATTATATAACACCCAAATGCTATGAAAATGACTTTTGAATCATAAATAGATGACAATCTAAAACACCAACAAACCAAAAAGGTTGGGTAAAAACACATAAGATTTTATTTCTTTAGATGTCAATAGGTTGTCCATATAGGTTGTCCATGCCAAGGAAATAAGTATAAAATGGTGTAGTGATGATCCATGTATAGGAGAATAGAAGGTAAGAAAAAGAAGAGAGAAATCTAATGTAAAGAAGATCCAACCCTTTAATGGAGAGAAATTATATATATAGATCAAGAGGGAGGGTGAGGGTGAATATCACAAGGAGGTGCATCAATGGACGGATGTAGAAGGTAAGGCCACGTGCCCCACTAAATGAGGAGAGAGTGGAGAAAACGAGGGAGTTTATTGATGGACAAAGGGAGTTAAGTGAGAGAAAAGAGAAGTTGGGTGAGAAAGGAGGGGAGTTAGATGGATGAGAGAGGGAATTAGGGAGATAAAAAAGGAATGCACTCTAGTTCGGTGAGTGAAAAAAGGTGGGCACCCCACATGGCTCATCAATATTCCTTGTGGACTCCACCATGCGCCACCTTAGTACTCAACTAATGTATGCACCCCATATCCTACCACATGTCACTCTTGGAGACTGTGACATGTCAACCTCTAAGATTTCCATGTGTCACTTCAAGAAATTGCCAAATTTTGAAACTAGAACTTGCCACATGTCACCTCCACATGGATACCATGTGGCATCTTGGATGGCATGATCCTAAAAAATAGAAAGTGTCTTCATGTGCATGATATTATACTCACCAGACTTGGAATCTTGTGAGGAGTCTAGATATGTGATCAGAATTGCCATGCACTCAATGACAAAAAATGAAAAATCTCGCATGTGGCCCAAAGGTACCTCATTGGATTCAGAATATAGAAAGGATTTAGAATATGAAAACATCACTAACATGCAAGTCTCGAGGCACTAGCTCCTTAAAATAGGGAAGCTACTAAATTTTTTTATCTCTATACAAACGAAATGAAAACTTCCCACCCTTTGCCTCTACAACAAAGAAAAGTACTTAACTAATCTTTGTAGCTTATCTCAACATAAGACAATCTTGGCCTGACCAAGTGATATATTTGAAAGAAGTATCTGAATGCTGGTAAGTGAAATACACTGGCTCCTAACCCTCAGGATTTCGAAGTGATAAAATCTAGTGGTTAAGAATGACCACTTAAGGGGATGGGATCCCCCTGTGGGATGTCGAGAACTTGAAAATATATGAATCTGTAACTGTGAATGGTCATATGTGATGAACAATTCCTTTACATATAGACAAATGACCCTTAAAGATAAATTGTGATGCAAAATGTCTATCGAATGGGAAATGGAGTCAAATATATATGCCCCCCAAACTAATTGGTTGAAAATGGGGGCCTCATCCATGTTTTCTAACTACAACCACCATCTATGTACACTTTTCCCAGTGGAAAATGAATCAAAGTTGACACATGGGAAGAGGTCACATAGTCATATGTCAATAATGTAAAAACCTGCTAGGAACGAAGTTACCCACAAATAATGTAAATGGGCCCTAAGTTACGAGCACAACATGTCAATGCAAAAAATATCCTGATGTTGAACATGGGCAAGGATCACTCAATCAATTCCCAATGATGATCAACCTTGTCGAGTCTGAGATGAATTCCAATAAGGCTAACGACCATCAAGACACTCTACTTCTCAATCATCCCCCAGATAGTGTGTCATAGTCGATAAGGGATGATCTACCAAGAGAAGAGGAAATGATGAAATCCTCTCCCTTGGCGAAAAGTAATCAAATAAATACCAAGATGAAAGTATGAAACCATGTCCTTAACACTACTACATATGGGATCAAAATTACACAAAAAATTCCGACGATAAGGATGAATTCAATCATATCGTTGCAAATTACAACATAATATTAATTAATTTATTTTTTTGGGTGCCCTGATGAACATCGGTCTTCCGACGAACATTTATATTCG
Source organism: Picea engelmannii (assembly GCA_009831015.1). NCBI lineage: Eukaryota > Viridiplantae > Streptophyta > Pinopsida > Pinales > Pinaceae > Picea > Picea engelmannii. The sequence continues at coordinate 11,189 of ML800839.1, forward strand.
TCGATCTTTCGACGATAGTTCATCGATCTATCGACGAATTTAAATGATGAAAAATACCAATTGGAAAACAGTTTGACAATCACTAACTTGGTCAACTTTGACATAGTCAACGTTCATTGGAAGATCGAGAGAGGTGAGCATTTTAGACTATTTTGTTTTAGGTGCGATGGTTATAAAATATTTTTATGCTCATTGTTCATTGCATGATTTATTAGTCTTCTTGCTATGTGCTACTACCTCAAATCATATTCTTGATTTGTATAGCTCGGATTTTGTACTTTGAAGGTTACAAATTTATAATATTACTGTCTTTTTTTTAAATACCAAAATTGGATCCCTAACCCTTACACCCTCTTTAACTTGGGGACACAAATTTTTCCCTAGGAAATAGGTATGAACATATTTACTTAGTTCCATTTAATTAATATACAATTTGTCTTGGTCTAGTTCTCATTACTGTTTGATTTTATTACTTGATTATAGTCAAGATTTGTAGCTTATGTGGTAAAAATGTATGGTTTTCATTTGTTGATTAATTGTTGATTACTATTATAAACCTTTAATAAATCTATTAACAAAATGGATTAATTCTCTAGTACACATGGGGTCAATATAATTCAATGACATTTATACCATAGGAATATATTCGCATATTAATGTACTTATATTGATTTAGTAGATTTTGTTGTAAAGATAGGATATCCCAATGCCAACACCTGAATAGAGTCAACAAAATATTGCTAGGTTAAGGGCTGCATTGGAGGCACAGGTCAGTACTGATGGGAAATTTTGTTTCCATTGCAATCAATGCACGGGCTTGAAAAGAAGAATATTTGTAAGGAAAACAACTAAAATACATTGTTTTACGTATGGGTATTGTGAAGGGAGGCATACATTTCATCCCATGGTAAGTTAGTCATTTTATATGTATTTGTATTGATTGTATTTATAATATTTTTTTTTTTTAATATTTGTTATATACACCAATGTTATTGATTGTTTGTATTTGTAAAGATAAATCCTCCTAGGTGTGTGCACTGGATAAATATATACCATGTAGTAGTAGAAATACTATTGTACAAGATGTGGAAGACAATATGGATATTGAATATCAAGTCAATCCTATGGAAGAACATGACACCAATAATATTGTTGAGTCGGATGATGGGACAAATAGATTGATCCAAGACATCTTTTTTCCTATTGGTGAGGAAAATGATGATGATATTTATGATGTACGTGTTCTTGAGAAGGAAGAACAAACCCTTTATCAAGACTCGAGAACAAATATTATCTCTATTATAATGTTGTTGGTGAACTTGAAGGTATTGAATGGTTTTTCAAATACTTGTCTCACAAAGATCCTAAGGTATGTAATATAATTCATCACATATTATACGTAAAGGTCGACTTTATTTTTCTCTATTTTTAGTGTCAATTAATGTGTAAATCAAGTATGCAATATTTTTTATTAATATTATTTACATTAACTAGTTATTTTTTATGTTGTAGATTGTTAGGTGAATTTTTCTTACCACCATCAAATAATTTACCTTGCACATATTGAGAGATGTGCATCATTATGAAATATATTGGAATGGAGTATCAAGCTATTGATGGATGTACAAATGATCATATTATTTATTATGGACAATATGCATCGGAAATGAAATGCCCGCAATTTCAAATCAGTATCAAATTGATCAAGTAACAAAAAAGGTGCCTCAGAAGGTTCTTCGTCATATTCCGATAATTCCATGTTTGCAATGATTGTTCAGGTGCCAAAGCATTGCACAATTTATGGATTACCATGCACAACATAGAAGTGAAGATGGTTTTCTTCGAATGCATTTATATGGTTATGCATTTAGGAACATCGAAGAAAGATGGGCAATTTTTTAAGAAGAACCTCGTAATGCTAGGCTTTCATTGGTAGATGATGGTGTCAATACATTTGGTGAGCTCAAGTCTATTTACTCACTGTGGCCTATTTTTGTTATAAACAATAACCTTCCTCCTTTGATATCAATAAAGAGGGAGCACAAAATGTTGGCAATGATTGTTCCAGGTATTTCTTTATAAAATTGGTTTATATTTAATTTGTCTTATTTGTTTCATAATTACTTATGTGTGTGTGTGTGTGTGTGTGTAAATATATACAAGGTAGTAAGTATGTGTACTTTCACCCAATTATGTAAGTACCGAGTGAAATATATGGGCTGGCATCACTATGTACATCATCTCTAGACCAATAGGGAAAAATAAATTTCAATTCCATGGAATACTTACATGGACAATTCATGATGCTCTAGGGATAACATATTTTTGTGGTATATAACATACTGGTGCACTTTAATAGTATATACTTTTATGAAAATATGATGCATGCTTCTTAAATATCAATTCATTGTTATATAAATATTACTGACATTAATCCATATCCTGTGAGCCTTCAAACAAAGGGTAAATTTGCATGTCCAATTTGTGGTCCTAGGATGAAATCTCATCATTCAAGAAGTCTAGGAAATGAGTTATTTGATGATTATATGCACTTCCTCTCTAAGAACCATAGGTATTGAACTACATAAAAAAAATCTTTCCAATTTGAAAGAAGATACTAGAATAAAACCATGAAGAATGACACCTCACCTATAGAAGTTGGATTATAATAAAAGCCTTCAAGGTAATAATTTAGTCTATGTGTCTGCATATATATTAATGTTTTACAATTTTAATTTATATTGATTTCCTTTTATTGTATCTAACAATTATTGTTGTAATCTCATTAATTATTTTTCATAAATGTTGTCAAGGAATTAATGGTCTTCCATGAAGAATGAAAATATACCTTGTACAACTCAGTAGGTTTCCCTAATGTGAACACCTAAAAATAGCTCATTTATTTGATACAATGCATATTAAGAAGAATGCAAGAGAAATACTGTGGAGAATTGTAGATGGAAGGAGTGGAAAAGAAAAAATTGTCAAAATTTGTACTGACATTCCAGAAGCCAATCATGCATTGAAAAATTTGATTTATTCAAATAGAGATCGAGTACACCAAAATAGTCTTCCATGGTTATTTACAGAGAAAGAAAACAATGTTGTAAAATAGATCATTGGGAAAATTAAATTTCCCATGGGATTTGCTTCAAACATAAATAATATATTAACAAAGAAGGGTGATTTTGGTGGGGTTAACACTCACGAGTGGCATACCTTCATTAAGGTAATTATTTTGGATGTATATTTCTATTTTGGTAAATATATGACTTTTTAGTATTGTAATATGGTTTTATTTTCCTAAAAATTAATGATCCTTTTGTTTTTGCAGTATGTTCTACCTCTATCTCTCCTTGACAGCTTTGAAAAAAATGTAAAACAAGTTATATATGATCTTGTAAAATACATGAGTTAAATATTAATGATTTATATGCAAAATCGTTGTTGCTCAACTTGTCAACATCTTTTTTACTTTCAATGTATATACATTGTTGTTGAAGCCTATGACCTGATTTATTTTATCATGTGTAGGTGGTTGTCATATAGATAAATCCATAAAGAATATATAACATATTGGAGGAGAGAAATTCCTTGACTAATGTGAAAAATGAAAAAGTATCTATCTCCGACATTTTTCAATGCACAACAACACTACCTCATACACCAAGTTGATGAGAATGAAATGTGTTGACTTATACACACAAGGTCAATGTGGATGGTGGAGAGGCACTTGAATTCATTGAAGGATTTCTTTAGATAGAGAGCATGTTTTGAGGGATCTATGGTGAAGGGATATATGGTATATCAATCGTCATCATTGTTTTCAACATAATTAACATTGGCGTTGCCTCAATCATTGTAATCAACATTTTCAACATCCTACTCCTCATCATCATTGTCATGATCATCATCAATATTGTCATTGTCATCACAATCATTATCCTTATCATTGTCATCATTGGCATCTTCATGATCATGATCATCCTCATTGTCATCATCATCGACATTGACATTATCATTTTCATCATCATCATCATCATCATCATCATCAACAACATCATCATCATATCATCATCATCATCATCATATCATCATCATCATTTTCATCATCATCATTATTGTCATTGTCATCATCATCATCATCGTATTCGTCATGATCATGATGATGATCATCATCATTTTAGTCATCATCATCGTTGTCATCGTCATCATCATCATATTTGTCATCATCATCGCCATCATTATTATCATCATCGTCATCATCTTTGTCATCATCATCGCCATCATTATTATCATCATCATCATCGTTTCCATCGTCATTGTCATATTTGTCATCATCATCATCATCATCATCATCATCGTCATCGTCATGGTCATCATCACCATTGTCATCATCAATGTCATAGTCTTCTTCATCATCATCATCGTCATCGTTATGGTCATGATCATATTTGTCATTGTCATTGTCATAGTCATCATTGTCACTTTCATCGTCATTTTCATCATATTCATCATAATTTCCATGGCCATGATCATCATCATATTGTCATCATCATTTCCATCATCATCGTCATCATCATCATCGTCATTGTCATCATCATCATGATTTCCATTTCCATTGTCATGATCATTATCATATCATCGTCATCATCGTCATATATTCATCATAAGAGCTGGTTAATAGAGCTATATTAGGGGTTTGTATTGTAATGTAGCTATAATAAAATAATTATATATTATATAATTAATATATTATATACTATATACTATATAAATATATCAATTATATAAGATATTATATATATATATATATATATATATATATATATATAAAGTATAAAATAAACAAAAACAAGAGTGGTCGGACCCCTGCACTATAAAATGATAGCCAAAACCTTCCATGTGGACATCGAGACCCATGCACTACAAACTGATATCCAAAACCCTCTGTGTGGGGAGCCTGACCCTTGCACTGTAGACATATAGAAAAAACCATCAATGTGGAGAGATCAACCCCTTCACTCCATATCGATAGCCAAAACCCTCTGTGTGGAGAGCTTGACCCCTGCACTATAGATTGATATCCAAAACCCTCCGCATGGAGAGCCTGACCCCTGCACTGTAAACCGATATTAGCCAAAAACCTCCATTGGAGAGCCAGACCCTTGCGCCACTTGGAGCTCATTGATCACGACAGGGAGAGACAATAAGAGACTAGCAAGAAATAACAAACAACAAGAGAGAGAAATAGATCGGCCCACACGATCAAAGGAGAAGCATTTCCACCACAATTTATATGCTTCGCCTTCTGGGTCATCAATATTCCTCTTTATAACAACAATGGGGTCTTATAGTTGGATGTGTTGTTCCATTTCACAAATTTTTTCTTTGCAATTCCATATGTGCATCATCGATGTTACAAAAATTAGGGTTGTTCCCACCAACAATATTGACCCACATGCGGCCTAGAAGATCAAGGATATTTATGGACTTAGAAATTGTTTAAAAAACTACCTTCTTTTTAAAATAAACATGAACTTATGGGTCATTACAGATTGTTATTTCCAATGTGGTCGATACATGATACTAAATTAGTTTTTCATGAAGGTCTGACATCATCTATTGAAGGAACCTATATTAACAATGGCGTATGTACCTCTTGTAGATATATCTGAAATATTTTTTGAATGTCTAAGGATCCCTTACTTTCATAAGTATATAATATCATTCAAAATACCTATCTGGCAATATGTAAGCGATACTACTTGATAACTGAAGACATTCCCATCTCCAATTTCATTATGATGCATTCCTAATTAGTATATTGACATTTTAAATATCATCCAAAATTACTAGAAAGTAAAAGCATGCTTGTAATGTTTAAATATGGCATACATTTAATGCTAACCTAAATTGACATCCTGTCCCATGTCATTATTTCATAGTTTAATACAATTTTAATTTCCATTAGATGCTCCTTACATGCAACTAGTAACATCATGCATAATCAAACCATAATTGGATAAACTTGACATATCACAAGTACTCCAATTCCTAACCTTCAAGAAGATTTTATTTCCTTCTGCACACTTTCAAACCAACACATAAACCAATATATAATTTTTGTTTAATTACTCATATTTTTTAATTACTCAACTTGTCGAAAGTAGTTGGCCAATAGTATAAAACCATAGTTGGTTATCAGATCAATGTATATGTAGGATAAGGAAAGATGATGCTTGAGAGCTAAGGAATCTAAGAGTGTTCTCCAAATTCTAAGAATTTTCTAATGATCATAGTACAAAAGACTAAAGAGCATGCTCAAAATTCTAATTCCTGATATGGATATCATGTAGTGAAAACAAAAAAAAAACTTGAGGAAAAAATGACGAGTGTTGTGAATAGTGCTCCAAATATCAAGTTAAAAGCAATTCTCAGAAAGCATGACTTAGAAGTACGTCCTTGAGACATTTTTAGGTTTGTTACTAAATATGTATAAATATATGGGTTGTTATGAGATCTATGTGATTGTACATGTGAAACAATGACAACACTACATCTTGGCAAGGAAGTCATTATACATTTGAACCATAAACTATGCATTTTATGAAAACATAAAGAAAATTACAAAATAGGCACCAATCCAAGTAGATGATGTGTCTACAATAATTTCCCCTATTTATTAAGTGTAAGTTCAATTAAACACATTGAAAAATAATTTCCTTGACTTGACCCCCATGGAGAGAATTTCTAACCATTCTAGACACCTATGGACATTTGACCCATGGTTGGATGAACAAAAAAAAATTGAACAAAATATTTTTCCAAATTCATCAAGATCTCTTAGGGAATCTGAAAGTAGGTGTCTACTTAGGAAACAATATGTAGTGTATCCTTGGAAAGACATGTATCGATATGAACATAGAGATAAAATATTATTGAGGTAGTACACTAAGTCAACAAGAAATTTCAATGTTTGTAAAACTCTAGTAGTTTCACCAAAACGTTTCCACTAGCCTAACCTATACACATATGTAGAGACGTACATCAAGGTTCTTCTTATTTTCATCATCACTAGACCAATTAATAGGAAGAAATGTGTTCACACCTTTTCCCTATTTTCTACAATGATGGGATCTTGTCTTCATGAATTTTGAGTATCTCTTTCAAATTATTACACATAATAGTAGAGCTATAACAATTCCCTCAATTTATGTGACAAGGAAAACAAGTAAATGAATATACCAACAACGATAATTCCTTTTCAAAATCACATCATAGACAGTGATAGAATCTGTGTTTAGTGTTCTAGTCCATATGCCATGAGAGAAATATTATAACAATAGTCAGGACAATCCATAGTGTTCCATTACTAGATATTTAGAGTAGTCTACATCATGTTTTTGCACAAGATTTCAACCATAAAATAATGCTAAAGAAAATTTACATGTTCTAATCATAACTGGAAGAGTAAATTGTGTAAACATGCAATAGGCCAACAAGATCCATCAAGTGTTTTAATCATATACCATCAACATTAAAGTGAAAAACCCTTGTATCTGAACACTTTCCTCCATAAAAAATGTGGATAACATTATGCGCCAATCAATGGTCATGATGTTTGGAAGGAAATATTCAAGGCCAAAGATGGGATTTATGTTTAGTTGGAAAATCATTTTAATTCAACCAATACCCATGGTACCTTCATGCACCTCATGATTGATGTATGGTGACCCTATATAGTTCAATCCGTTTAGGTGTACCTCAATGATGTGTTTATCTACAACCAAATTTGGGATGAAAAATTAAAGCATATTGCACAAATCCTCCAAACGTTTCACTGGCATAAACTATATTCTAACATGGAGAAATTCATGATCTTTGGCATGAATAACATGAGAAGATATAGGTTATTTGTGATAGGATCTCCCCAATTGGCATCTATGAGTTTCAAATATTTCTTATCTTCACATTCATTTTTAAAGTAATTTCATTTTGGGTGTAACATATTGTTGCACACCCCTCAACAAGACACTATATATGTGACAATGCAAAGAACTAACTTTCCCAACGGTATCAAGAATAACAAAAAACAATCATGAAATTAAATCACTGGATATGCTCTGTTCCAACCTTGTCCTTCTGGTCTATGCAAACCTTGTTCTTGTGGTCTGTTCCATTTATTCATCATACCAAATCCACAGGGACTCAAACATCCTAGAAACATTCATCAACTTTGGAAGTTGAAACATTCTCTTGAAAGTAGATTATGTTAGGGAAATAGGTGCTTTTCCTTCCTTATCCAACCTCACCATCTGATACTTAGAAACAAACATCTTGGTGCACCAATATAATACTTTCTAGAAGTTAAGAACCTTTATTATATATATGACATTCATTAAACCTTGGACACGTTCCTTTTTCTCATTATGTTATTCCTTCTCTATCTCTAAGTGCCACTTGTATGTAATTGAACAATAAAATATCTATCATATTGATCCAAAGAGTTGACAATATAGCCAAAATTGGCTCACCATTATTCCTAAACAATGTATTGCTTGTTGTTGTTTTCATACCATAAATCCAAAAATAGAGTACTTAACCAAATCCTCGTGTCCTTCAAAGGATCATACCACTCGCTCAAATCACCAAATTTCTAGGCACATGGTTATATTTATCCATAATGTACATTTCTTTGTCACTTTATTCATGTTATACACTAATTACTAACCATGCCAAGTGTCATCTTGTGGTTCATCCATCTACACCTTTCAGTCACTTATGCATGATGTAGAAAAAGATAGAAAAGTGGAATGGATTGTCCTATGCATTCCAAATGCACAAGTAGTATGGAGTGTGGAGATATGGATGAAGTGAATGAAGCGGATTCCTGTGAACTTCTACATTCGACATGCCTCGATAAATGTATATCACATAGGAGGGGAAAGGATGTGGGAAACAAAGGGGTTTTCATTCCCACACATATCCACATTAATCAAAATATAAAGCATGAAGGTGTCACATGAAGGATCTTCACAAGTTTCCTCTAAATTTCTTAATTTTGATGCTCATATGTAAGATGAAAATTTGTTAGAGAATTTAATGGATTTATCAAATTATGCACAAGATTGCACAATATTGTGGGATGATTTCAAAGAATAAGAGTGATAGTTTGCAAATTTTCAAAAGGACTTGAGGCATCATAAATGGTTTTAGGGTTGGGTTAAACATTGGAATTATCAACAATGAAAAAATCAACTTGTCGACTAGGAAATACTGTTTATCAATAGAGTATGCAACACCTATTTATATTTACCTATCTCATAAATTTGAGAGGAATGGTTTTAGATCTATAGCCTATGTCTGGTTCATGAGGGACTACATGCCATTGATCACATATGCACCCTACATTCTATTATTGAGAAGGATAGACAGAAATCCTCAAAGGTATATTGTTTCTTCTCTGAGTTTAGGAAGGCGTTTGACATTATTCCTAGACACTTATTCATTGAGCAAATTTGTGCCTTGAATATACCTTACCTTCTTGTTTATGTTGTGATGCAATTTTATGAGATAATGGTGGTTTTTTTTCTAAACATCTTATGGGATTTATCAAAATATTGGGATCATTGTTGGTGTCAAATAGGGGCATCCTCTCTCCGTAACCCTCTTTGGGGTCTACATTGATGAGCTTAAACCAATTCATTAGTGATTTTACTTGAGGCAATGGAAATTTCCTACTTCACTGGATTTTGGTTTCACTCCTTTTATCTCAAAATGATGTGGCATTGTTGACCTCCACTCTAGAGGGAGTACAAACAAAACTTAACACTTTGGCCTAATTCTATGATATTTAACAATTGATATTCGATCTTGGTAAAATCAAGATCGTGATCTTCAATACAACCAAAGAGGCATTCTCAAAGATTCAATTTTCCTTTCAAGAACTAGCATTCGAGATTACCACCTCATATACTTACTTACGGGTGCAACTTACAAGTCCCACCTTTAGTATGAAACATTATTCCATCTAAGTCCTATTTTGACACTTATTCCATATTCACCAAAGAAAAAAGTGTGAATCATGTCAATCCCAATGTGCACATGTGATTATTATGATCATGCTTGGCACATGCATTTTCATGATGTCTATCCAGGTGAAGGATGTGGATAAATTCATTCATATCATTGCTAACTACATTTTCTCATTAGATGGAGTGTAGGTACAACTGAACATGTACCTTTTATACCTATCATCCTCAAGCGAGGGAATTTCTGGAGGGAAGGGGGAAGTGTTACATCCAACAAATCTAACAGGGAGAGATCAACTACATGTAAAAGTATCGGAAGAAAATTCCGTAGGTGCATGGAATTATTTCTTGGTGAAGGAGATTCATATTATTATGACGATGAGAGCATAATTGATGTCGAGGTTCCTTTGAGGTACAAACATATGATGATACCATGGGTACCCAATGAACTTCCTCAGTTGGAAATTGACTTTTGTGTCAATGAGATGATTTATAACATTGCTCCATCATCCATACATGGTCTGGAGTATGTTAAACCATGCTACAACTATGGATATTGGTTGAGGCTAGTCTGATATATGCCAAGTGTGTGGAGATATGCAATCGTTGCAAATTATATACAACTAAAAGAAAATGATCAAAATAAAGGAGATATAGTGTATATTGATGGAAGGCCAAAGTCATCGGAAAATATTGTAGGGATTGTTAATAGTACAAGACCTTAGACAACAAGAAATAAACCCAATTGTATATTTTAGGTGTGTGAAGGAAATTGAATATTCGTATGTTCAATGAAAACAATAGCTGGAGGGGAAGAATTGTTTATCGATTATGATTTGAATCGAATTGATGGAAGCATTGATATTATGGGGGTAGATATGTTCTAATAGTATACCAAACCTGTAATTAATGTTTTCCTTATTATATATTTAACATACATTTTAATAGCGCATGATTCTTAGATTATTTTCTAACATTATAAATTGTCATGCATATTATAATGTGGTAGGGTGATCGTGGGAAGGAATTAACTAGCTCACAATAGGTATAATAGTGATTTCCATATCAATTCTTGCTTACAATATTTGAATTAACAGTTTTATTTGTTTATGTAGATGTGTACACCATCGGAGCAGGATGACGTGTGGAATGAAATATATGATTCCATCAACCTGGTGGAAACAATTCAAAAATCATTGAGAAAGGAAAATATGGAACTCGTTCAATTGGCTAGGTCTAAGCCACTTACAACAAAGGGGAAAAAATGATGGAAATTTTAAGGTGAGATATAGAACAATTTGGGGTAAGAGCGATTAAATAAAAATAATATTTGAGAAATATATTGATTTATGAATTTTGTGTCTGATACTGTTATGTTAAGCCCTAATATTGGCTCATTACCCCTTAATTGGGGCATATTATATTAGTAATGTTATTTTATTTATGTCAGATTTAGGCCATTGGTTGTAATTATACCTCCTAGTCTCCTATATATACCAAGGAGACATTTTCATTTTGAATCATCTTGCACTTGAACATTTAAGTGGGGTAAAAGGAGGTTTCCCCCTAGAAGAGGCTTATTATCTGAAATTATCCCTTTTTCAAGGTGTTGAGTACTTTTTCTGAGGTTTTTCTATGCTATATTGATGTTTTTTTCTTAACATATGGTATCAGAGATCAAGGTCTCGGGGTTTCGCAACTACATATGAGACACCTTGGCATTTTCGCTATAACTTTTTTTATACAACATTTCAGAAGGAATGGCTTGGAGGATATTTAGTAGACGGATCAAGGTACGTTGGGTTCAAAATTAAGCTCTCGAGGCATTATAATTTCGGAGATACAGCCTGTAAAAGATAGGGTTCTGGAATCATCCTGAACTGAGTCATTGTGGCATTTTCACTATAAATTTTTTTCTATAACGTTTTAGACTCTGAACTATGTGGCTATTTAAATAAATTATAAAGGTATCTGTGGTAAAAGTTCATCTTCTGGGTCATCTTAAATTTGTAGATACACCTTGTGTAAGATAGGGTATCTGACTAGTCCTATTGACTAGTCTCAAGAAAGTGTTCCAGGTAAAACAATAATAAATTCTTCCTAGAGTATCCAAATTGTGTGGGGCTGGTTTCATTGGATCGTGGATAGTCTGTAGTATTTTTGGTGCGAGTTTTAGAATTTTATATCAACTATTTTGGGTGGGGCACGCTATACAAGTGAGATCTCCTGGAAAGAAAAAAAATCGGCAAGTTGTGGGGAAGTTACCATAAATTCCACCTGGCACATCCAATTTTGATCAGACTTATGGCATTGCAGAGAAAAAATATCAAAGAACTACATAAAATAAAGTTTCATACCCAAAAGGGATGAAACTTGGGAGATACAACAAAAGAAATATTGTCTAGCAAAACCACCTCAAAATCAAGGTTCAAAAGTGATACTTGGCCAACATGCCACCCAAAAAGGGAACTTCTACACCAACTAAGCCTCCAGAAAATCCTACTTGGACTCTTGATGAAGGTGAAGAAATGCGTAGGGACATAAATGA
>ML800839.1:28309-62776 GCA_009831015.1 Picea engelmannii
TTGGGGAAACACATGTTCAAATCTCGGGAACACTCTCCATCAACTTGTTGGTGGATGAAAATTTGGTTCCCTTGAAGATACAATGAATCCCAGGAATAAAATAATATATAGGAGGATGTAAAGGAGAGCACATTGAGAAACAAAAGGAAGACATCACCTGGCCCTGGAAGGTAATATATGATATTTTCAATTGAATATGTTGAATTGTGTTTAGTTCTATAGAAAAAATCGTGATATCTTATAACATACTTGAAAATTTTCGTAGGATCCCACACACATCAAAAGAAACAAAGGAAAGACTAAAAAACATGCGCAACACAAACTTTTCCAAGGTGGTTACTCGAGACTAAAATCTAGAATTGTAAGTACCAAATAATTTATTCATATTATACATACCATAATGCAAGTTTTATCTAATTTCATCCAGTAAGAAAAAATCCATATCTTATGCCATGTGATGCATGGGGATAGATTCAACACTACCACCACAAAATAAGACTTGATGCTCGACTTCAATTTTATCTTTCAAGCTGTGGTGGAAAATCCACAAAGGAAGGGATCAAAAACACAATCTAACCCTTCGAATGAGTTGGTAATTAAAATGAAAAGATTGTAGTTGTTGATTACTTGTCAAATATATTGACGATTGATTTTAACCATCAAATAATTATGTGTCTATTTGTTTTAAGAAGGAAATAAACACCATTTCATTTGACGATGGTGGAAAACAACCCCATGATACTAGTGTTTCACAAACCCATCACGATATTTGTGTCTTTAAAATAAAATGTATAATATTATGATCATAAATATTTCATTTAGATGGTGTACTTATAAATTTTCTTTTTTCAATGGTAGAACATGTGCATGAGGGTGCTTGGATTGGAGAGGATCCGACAACAATCCAACCAATGGTGTCCACTACTCCTGTAAGTAAAAAACATAGTAATGATATTCATACTAATGAAACACTGCTATGAATAATAACTAACCATGTCCTTTTAATGCTTTTTGTTATTGTAGTGGATTCCCTTGTAGTGAATCAATATCCACATCCTACTTCTAGAAGTAGTAGAATGATTGAGATGACCCATCACCTTCCAAATATGTACACAAACAAGTTTTTTTTAATTAATTTATGTACAAAACACATAGACATCAAATTTCCTTTGTTCTAGCTAGGACAAAGATTACATGTAATATGAGTGATAAGTAAGAGATATTCAACTATGTACAACTTTCAGGTTTACAAGAAGTAGATCCATTATTAAGAACATAACACCCCTTTTATGGTTGTGTCTCACATATAATTATCATGGGTGGTCCAACAAAATGTTATGGATCTGGAGTTGGAGGACCTTCTTTCCTTTCACACCCTATAGAGAATTTTAGTCAAAATCCACTTGGCTTTGATGAAAAAATAAACAAATTTCACGTTCCACAAAAGAAAGAAAGTAAAAGGAAGTGAAATTTATCCTAAAATGATTCCCAAAAAATCTTGACAGAGTGACAACTCTAAAAATCATGTTTAATGCAAGCTACATGTAGAATTTGTAACACTGAATTTATGAAGATTTCTCTAGATAGGAAATAATTAATGAAGAAAAATACACTTCCATACTTTGTGCTTGAAAGAAGATGATATTTTGAAATGCACTAGATACCTCTACAATTAATGCCCTAGAAAAACCCTCAAGCCCCGCATATTCTTCAAGCATGGGACAACTTTGGAAGTGTATTGTACCAAACCATTGAGTTTATTTGGCACACATATAAAAAAATGATTTTATCTACTCCATTCCCATCCCTCCAAAAGGAACATGACCCATCACACTACATTTTAAAGAGCTAACTTTCCAAAATTGTATGTCAAATTCCCTCTAACACAAATTTGTCTAAATAATTTACCTTTTGAGAATGGCTATGATCACCCCAAATTTTTTATTCTCGGTGACCAGGAAATAGGGATAAGGAAAGATAAACACATGGATACAATTCCTGATCAATAATAGTTTCTATATATCATATCCCTCCAAGGTTTTAAGAATATATTTCACACACATGGCTTGGACTTTAATATAGATGCTAGGCATACCTAGACCTCTCCAATCTCTTTGGGTGAAATAGGGGTTCCAAATGATTAATGTGGAAGTCCTCCAAATTACGGGTCTATATTTTATCCTCATGAAACACTGCTCTAACAACCTATGAAATTTTTTCCAAACAAAGAATAGAACCCTCGATCAATTGTTACATTAATTTTGGAATTAAGGATGAGTCATCAACAAAGTGAGTGGGAAATAAGAATTTTATGGCCACACACACACACACACACACACACACACACACACACACACACNAATAATAATAATAATAATAATAATAATAATAATAAATCTTAGTCCCTAAAATTGCACTTCACTGTGAGAGGGCAAGCTAGGGAATCATCAAGTTATTGCAATGGTATTTTTATAAAGGGTTTTTTGAATAGGTTTTAGAAAATGGTTGAAAGCTGGCTCAAGGATCCAATAAAATAAATAACTCAATGTAAAAGGAAAATAAACACCCCACTGGCTTAGTAAATGACAGACACTTTAACAGATCAGATGGTAAGCTAAATAAAGAAATGAAGATATATGAGTATCCAATTCGTCAACTCACACATGGATTTCTCATTCCCAAATATCATTAAGAAATAAGAACATAGTACTTGAAAACAATCTTAATTATGAACATAAAACAATAAAATTTTCACTGTGTCACTCACAATCAAGAAATCATATGCTTTGCAACAGAATAAATGCATTCAAGTAAGAAAAGAAACATATAATAATATGAAAATAAGATCTGATCATCAAAATGCCTTTTCCATTTAGTGCCAATATGAAAATATTGTATTTGTCTTACAGTGGAGTCTTTGCAAAAATATACCTTGAATTCCCAACTAATCCACCCTCATACAGTATTTTCAATGTCTTTTTTAAAGAACACAAATTACTCCTGTAGATCCTATTTTTTAGATTACATTTTTTTAATAGGACCATATCAATTGACTATTTCCTAGGAGATAAAAGCTCATACATGCACTTATAATTCCTATAGTATAGTATGCTTAGCAACCCATCCAAATATAGATTAGGTGACAACTTGATGAAGTTTTTCAAATCCCACAAAAAGAGGAATACTTTGTTCTTAAGTTGATTCATCTGAGATACCAAAAAGTTCTATTTGAATAAAGAAATAAGAACCAAAAATTCTCATCTTTACTATTTCGTAATAGCATTGACCAATCAAAACTTGTAGCAGACTTTCCTTGGACTGTCATTTTATGATAACTGCAGAAGCTCTGGTGTCCCTCTGTTTGAGCTTAGTTGTTAGCACCACATTATGCCAATACAATTTTATATTGGATTCTCTTACCTCCTTTAGCAGGGCCTTCTGTTCTTTCCTCTTCCTTTTGAATTCTTGTATCATTTTCTGTTATTTTTCATTCCATTGCTCTACAAAGGACTTTTATTTCTTCAATTTCCTAATAATACCCTGCAACTCCTTTACCCTGTCCTTTTCTATCCTTTATTCCACCTTGAATTTTGGATATTCTTCTACTGGAGCAGGTAGGTTCAAATCTATGGAAGCTTGAGGTTTCCTTAGATTATTTTCATATTTTTAGGACAACCCAGTGCTAAGATCCTCTTCTTCAGTGCTTTCTGAATCTCTTATTTCTGGAAGATCTTGTAGTTGTTCTATTTCTAGAAAAAGATCATTTTTCTCATCATTAATTGCATATGTTACTTTGAATGTAAATTCAGTGACTGAAGCTAACCTTGTGTTTTCCCTAGTTACAGGTCTCCTTGAACAATACAGAATTTGTTTTCCTTTCTCACGTTTTTTCCTCTGGTCTTCATATACCTCCTCTGACCTGTGTGAAGAAGATGCCAAGGTATGGTTTTTTTTATCTTTTTCTTAGTATCTTATGAATTGTATTCTATGATAATAAGGTTTTACTTCTTGATAAAAGTATGAAACATAACCTTTGAATTCAGACTGAATTTGTTTGCAACCTTGGTAGAATTTCTTCTAGGGTATTTAGATACAGGTTTCTTCTTCTTACTCTATTTCTTACCCTTTGCAACCCTTTTTCCTATAGACTGTTTATTTTTCTTAGCTGGACTTTGGACCGGGATTGTGGTGTAATCTTTGGGTTCATTAGGTTCCTCTTTGATGTCTGGGTCAAAATGGATATCAGTATCTTCATCAATTTTAATTTTTTTACCTCGACCTGTAGTGATTTTCTCATTAAGTTTACCCATAGGAAAATCACCAATTTCCTGTTGTGTTTGTAACTTTCTCTTACTAGCACGAGTTATCCTTGTTGCAGGGGAGTTTTCTTTCATCAAAACCTCAGTGGCTTGAGAAGAATTTTTACCTTTTCCAGGTTTCTTCTCCTTATCAGTTTTAGACTTAGTTTCCTATTATTTAGGTTTTAGTGACTGAATTAACCATATCCAATACCTCTGAACTTCATTTAAAGAAAATACTAACAACGTTTTGATCAACCCTTGATGAAAAATACTATTCTTTCCTATTGCAGGATGTGACTGAATCCTCTTAGACATCTTAGATATGATTTTTAATAAGAAATAAGGTAGATTAAGAGGGTAGTGACCATTCACATGAATTAACAGTCTAATATGATAAAGATGAACCAAAGAAAATCTTCCTTCGCATGTAATGTACCTGCGAATGATCAACAAAAATGTATGCCATTCTTTCCTTACCCAGTTGTGTGGGATGCCTTGGCTCCAATTGAGGTTTTTCTTTTCTGGAATTAAAAACCAATTTACAAACTCCGTAACTAAATTTTCTTTCTTCCACCATATTTACCCATATACTGGTAACTTGTATGGTTTAGCTATGAAATGCTCTGTTATGGGCATGAGGACTTTACCAACCAAAGATTCAAAACCATCGAAATTTTTTGCAAAGGTCATATAAATATTTTCTTCATGACCCTAAAATGTCGAGAATAAATCAAACCATCTTGCATATTTAAACTTATATTCCATTTGAGGAAAGGCTTCGAGTAATTTTGTCCAATCTAGTTCTCTGCCCACTCTTTTTGGGTGCCATGACAATGATACAGTTCTGCACAAAATTTCTGAGAATGTCAAGGGTTTGATCACCAAATTTTGAGGGTTGTTGAAGTCTGAGACTTATCCGTTTACCTGCAATGCATGTATAGAATGATAGACATACTAAAAATAGGCGGATTATGATTTCATTCATATGGAATAATAATCGACCGTGTTGATTTGATGTCAAGGTGGTGAGTACAACCCGATCCTCCAAGTTAGCTATCATCATGAGAATTAAAACCTGAAATAGATCATTTAGATATATGTACATCCTTTAACGGTGATTTCGAGTGTTAAAACAAGATCTCGGGAAGGTGGCACATGCAGAAATATCATTATTCATAGCGCTGCAAGAATATCACTATTCTTGTAGCGCCCTTTCCACTTTGATAAATTTGAAAATTCAAATGAAGGAAAGGACAGGTGATGTGATGGAAATCCTTTTATATCATATCCTAACTTTTAAGAACTTAAAAGCAATTAAAATGTGCATAAAATAATGAAAACAATCTTTCAATCCAAGAAGGGGAAAAACAATGTTTATGAAAAATGGGTAGAGGAGGGATTAAGGACACCTAATCAGTCAAAAACAAGGTTAAGTACTAACACTGGCTCTCCTTCTGGGGACTAAGTTTCATGATGAAACTTTAAGAACTTTCTCACCAATGCCTTCATATCCCTCTTATTCACTTTATTTCCCTACTCTATCATCCTTTATTCAAAACCACAAAAATTTAAAGAAGCAATTCCATTGGGTATATGGAGTCTTTATTTGAGATAAAAAGTAAAACCTATTGTACAAACTTAACTTTCTGACTGATTTTAAAAGAAGTAATGTTTTAGGAATGTCCCATTTACTGGTCCTCCTAAAATATCATTATCATCCAAATTGTGTAAGAGAAAGGTATTGTTGTTCATGACCTTGGCTACTTTGAAAGGACCATACCATAAATTGTCAAACTTACCATGTTTAGCTTTGTCCTCTCTTCTAACATCCCATCTCAATACAAGATCTCCCTATTGAAACATATCCTTCTTTATCTTTTTATCAAAAGTTGATTTAACTTTTCTCTGATTAATAACAACTTTCCAATCCATCTTTTCTCTATTTTGTTAAACCTCTATGAATTGGAAAACTCTCCTTTGAATGTCATTGGGTTCTTCTAACTCCTCTTGTAGAAATTTAAGAACATGTAAACCTAATTTAGTTGGGAAGAAAACCTCTACTCCATACACCATTTGGAAAGGGGAAGGTCCAATAGATTTATTAGTACTGATCCAATCATCCCATAGGGAAAATTTAATTTGGAATCCCATGACCTTTTGTTTTCTGCAAGTAATTTTTTAATAATCCTTATGATGCTTTTATTGGATGATTCTGCTAACCCATTTCCTTGGGGATAGTAAGGAGTGGAATGGACCAAATTGATGTTATATTTATTCCAAAAGTCAACCATTTAATTTGATTTGAAATCTTGAGTATTGTCAGTAACTAACTTCTTAGGACAACCAAATCTAGAGAAAATATGCCCTTCGAGAAAATTTATGATTACCTTATCTATTGCATTTGAGGTTGGGAGTGCTTCAATCAACTTGGTAAAGTAATATGTGGATGTGAGTATCCATTTTTGTTATCTAGAAGATGAAGGATGGATTTCTCCAATGACGTCTAGGCCCCACTATTGAAAAGGTCCATGCGCAATGATGGGTTTTAAAGCTAGAGACATAAGTTTATGTTTTCTTGCAAACTTTTGACATGGTTCACATTTCCTCACCTGAGAAAATATATCAGAAAACAATCCATGCCAGTAGTATCCTGCTCTTGAAATTTTGAAAGCAATGGCCTTCCAATGGTGATCATGTCCCCCACAAACTCCTTGGTGTAAATCATAAAAAATCTATTTTTCTTCATCTTCATCAACACATCTGAACATAATTCCATTAGGATCTTTCCAAAACAACATTTTATCAATAATGCAATATTTCATTGTTTTCAATTTAAGTGATTTGAACTTGGATTTATCTAAATCAGGAGGATACTGAAGATTTAGCAGAAAAAAAGATAATATCTTTATACCATGGTGAGGAATAATATCTATTGCTTACCTGTGAACCAATTTCCTCAACCTGAAATGATGAATTATATAATCCAATTGCTTTTCAATTTGACGCTATCATCAATTTGGAAAGACCTCATCCTTTTATTAACTAAGTGGGCTTTATGGTCAAGTTGTATTCCATAATTTTAGTTATCCATTTCCCCCTCTTTCCTTCACAATCAGGTTGGACTAAAATTTCTTTAACTGCACTATTTGAAACATATGCAGTGTCTTCAAACGCAAATGAAAAAATCAAAAACTCCTTAGAGTAATTAGGTATGATGAGGACAGGTTCCTTAATTAAATCCTTCTTAATCTTTTCAAATGATTCCTTTTCTTCTGGTATCCATTTTATCTCTGCATCTTTCTTCAACATATAAGTAATATGCTTGATGATTTTTGCAAAATTTGGTATAAATCTTCTTAATAAATTGATTTTACCTATGAAATATTGGATAGACTTCTTATTCCTTGGAATGCATATTTGTTGAATGGCCTTTACCCTTTCAGGATCTATCATGATTCCTTCTGGTGAAACAATGTGTCTTAAAATTTTTCCTTCTTCCATGACAAAATGAAATTTTTTAGGGTTTAATGATATACCATACCTCCTTCATTTTTCAAATGTTTGCTTCAAATGTTGTAAGTGTTCATAATTAGAGGTTCAAAACAAAATAATATCATCAAGATCAATAACCGTAAATCTGTTTTTCTCACCAACGAATGCAATATCCATATCTCTCTGAAATGGTGATCCTGGATTATTAATCCATAAGGCATATTTTCATAATTCATCTTATTCTTATATTCTTCCATCACCGATATTTGATTATATCCTGAATAGTCATCAAGCATAGAGATTATTTTTTCCCCTACTACTCTTTGTAGAATATGATCCATTTTAGGTAATGGATAATTGTCCTTTAGAGAACACCTGTTCATATTTCTGAAGTCTACACAAAGCCTTATCTCTCCATTATTTTTCCTGACAGGTACTAAATTGGATACCCATTTTGAATATATCAATGGTACTATAATTTTAGCATACACCAATCTTTCTAGTTCTTTTTCAATTATAGGTAGAAACAATGGATTGAATTGTCTAGATTTCTTCTTAAAAGGTTTGGATCCAGGATTTAAAGGAATATTATGTTGCATAATCTCTGTATCAAAAACCTTAAGGTATTCATAAGACCAGGAAAAAGAATTTGAAAATTGTTTCATCAAATTGACATACCCGTCTCTATGTTTTTCTTGCAATTTTCTAGATAATTTAACCATTTTAGGATTTGAATCTAGACGGATATCACAATCTATTACTATGGTTAAATAATGTCTCAAGGGGAACTAGGCCCTTTGGAAAATGATTTGTTTTCAACTCAATGATTTTATGACCATCAATACTATCTTGAAGGATATTTCCAACATGAACTTCCACATCATCATTTTCATTATCATGATCTATTGAGATATTAGAGAACTCATCAATGGTCTCCAAAAAAATTTTAATTTCCCGATCATATTTAAATACTTGCAATTTTTTTATGTTATCTGGTATAGAGGGTTTGTGTCTTACCTCAATCTCAAATCTTAAATTGGGAAAATTTGGAGTTCTAAAATTATTGGCTGCTAGTGCTAAAGAATCTTCCTGTTGATTCAATTTTTTGTGTACAAAAGTGATGTTGAAGGCCAAAACGAAATTATCAACAAAGTACCACATTTCATTTATATACTTCTTTAACATCTATTGTTTGGTCTGATAAATGTTTTTGATTTGATGGATGATAAGCTCAAAATCTCCAAAAACAAAAAAATTACCTATACCCATATTATTAGTTGCTTTCAATCCTAGCAGAAGAGCTTAATATTCACTAATATTGTTGGTTGTATCAAATTCCAATTTGTATGACATAGGAATAAATTCCTTGGTAGGAGAAATAAATACAATTCCATCTCTGGAGTCTTCTTTGGAACAAGCCCCATCAAAGAACATTTTCCATACTAGGTTTTTTGCATTTTCTTCAACTGTAGGCATGGTTTTCAGTTATCTAGTCACCAATGTGAAAAATAGAAGAACCAAGTTCATCTTCAACAACATATATAGGATGATTTATAGGATTTTCATGATCGCTTACCAGGTAAGCTAGCCTCACTTCCCTGTACAATCTTTGATGCTCTCCAAAAAGCACATGTATGGTACCATAACTGAGGTCCATTTGTAGTGTGCCTCCACTTTCTTAGCCCATGATCTTGACAAAAGAATCCCAAATTTAGGAGGTATTTCAGCCACAATTACATCCAACACCACACTTTTCATAGGTAACTGAGATAAAGTAACAACCATGTCTTTAATAATTCCCAGACATTTAAATTTTCTGGAGTCAAATGAATATAGGTCTAGATATGGCTTAGTGATTTCTAAACCTAATTCCTCCATTACCACCTTTGGCATGAAATTGTGTGAAGCTCCTCAATCCATTAAAAAATTATGCAATATTTTCATGGATATGTAGAAAGGAGGAGAAGCATCAGACCTATCTTCAATATGTAGCCCAATGGTTATGGCAGGGTTTTCATCTTCGATATTTATGGTAGCTCTAAAAGTAACAAGAGAAGGAGGTTGCAATGTTTTGAGGACAAATTTTTTAAAAGGATCAGTTTTCATCAATTCTACTAGAGGTATGGGGATTTTGATTTTATTAATGTTCATGGATATGTAGAAAGGAGGAGAAGCATCAGACCTATCTTCAATATGTATCCCAATCGTTATGGCAGGGTTTTCATCTTCGATATTTATGGTAGCTCTAAAAGTAACAAGAGAAGAAGGTTGCAATGTTTTGAGGACAAATTTTCTAAAAGGATCAATTTTCATCAATTCTACCAGAGGTATGGGGATTTTGATTTTATTAATTTCATTTTCTAAGCTGAAAGAAGAAACTGGCTTCTCAGTTTCCATCACCTCTGTAGTGCTAACCTTGACAGGCTGCTTTTGTTGCTCATTGATTTTAGTCCTTGAACTTTCTTTACTGATCCCTGATTTAACTGGAGCATTGGTCTTTTTGGCTTGAATAGGTATATCTACCTTTGATGAATTTGATGTAGACCTAAGGTCATACTTTTTCATTTTAGGTTCTTACTGGATAATTTCTTTAACATCTTCTTCCTCAAACTGATTCAATATAAGAGCATCCTCATAATATTGTTGTGTCAAATGAGTCAGAGGTAATTATGTATCATTTAGATGAACTGTAGAATATTCGTCAGTGTCATCAGTTTCTTCAACTTATTCCACTGCATTATTTTGAAAAGGAGGCAAAACTTCCTGATCTTCTTGATTTCTCCTTTCTCTTGGAAAAAATTGAGGAACATTGTTAGGCCTTTTGAACTGGTTGGGATTTATGTATCCTCCTTCATGTGTAAGCCTGCTAGGCTGTTTTGTTTCCATCTTCAACTTGGCCATTTTAGATGTCAAGGTTTTCAACATTTTGGCCATTTCATACATCTTAGAGTGAGATGTTGTATGAGAAGAAGAAGGAAGTTCTTCTCTCTATTTTTTCTTGTCTCTGTCACTCCTTGACTTCAATTTCTCAGTTGCTAGTATATTAGATTCTACTTCATTGGCTTCTTCCCGCACCAAACTCAGAGTAGCAGGCCTTCTTTCTTTCAACAACAGAGAAAAATCAACATCAAAGGAATTGGAAAAAGTAATTTTGGTTGATGTTTATGTGGGTTTGATTTCATCTGGAATTTTACTATACATTTTATTAAATATTTTTGGTAAAATCAGATAGAGATTCTCCTTGTTTTGTTCTCAAAGCACCAAACTCAGTAATATAATACAATTAGTCTTTCTTATCTCCCAAGTGACGCAAAAAGGTATCATATAGTGCATCAATATCATCAATTGAATTAGGAGGTAGGATTTTAAACCATTTCCTTGCCTCTCCATCTAAAATTTTCACAAAATGTCTCATCCAAACATCTGCATGCTCCACATTAAAATTATCTACAAAACTGTAGAAAGAGTTTAAGTGTTCTTCAATAGTGAATTATCCCTCTCCATTGAATCTTGGAAAGTACTTCATATAATCATTAGGTGGGAAGGCATACAATAATTGTGGAAAATTTAATGGTGCATTTATGGCTACAACAATTGCATCCATCCTATTCACATTCAGATTTATCACAATGGGAGCTTGAACTGTAGGAATAGGCTGAACTGGTGATGTAGAAAGAGAAACCGTTCCTTGGGTGGAACAATTTAGTTGAGCTTTTTTATCTTCAACTAATGAAATCATAGGTTTCTTTTCTGAACGAGAGTAGGTTGACGGCTATAGGAACAAAGGATTTTCAAAGGAAAAATAATATGGTTTAAAGTTGCACTTGACTGTGAGAGAGAAAACTAGGGCATCATCAAGTTATTGCAATGTTATTTTTATAAAGGGTTTTATGAATAGCTTTTAGAAAATGGTTGAAAGTTGGCTCAAGGATTCAATAAAATATATAACTCAATGTAAAAGGAAAATAAAAATCCCACTGGCTTAGTAAATGACAAACACTTTAATAGATCAGATGGTAAGGTAAATAAAAAAAGGAAGATATATAAGTATCCAATTTGTCAACTCACACATGGATTTGTCATTCCCAGATATCATTAAGAAATAAGAACATGGTACTTGAAAACAATCCTAATTATGAACATAAAACAATAAAATTTTCATTGTGTCACTCACAATAAAAAAATCATATGCTTTGCAACATAATAAATGCATTCAAGAAAGAAAAGAAACAAATATTAATATGAAAATAATATCTGACCATCAAAATGCCTTTTCCATTTAGTTCCAATATGAAAATATTGTCTTTGTCTGACAGTGGAGTCTTTACAAAAATAGACCTTGAATTCCCAACTAATCCACCCTCATAAAGTCTTTTTAATGTCTTTTTAAAGCACACAAATTACTCCTGTAGATATTTTTTTTAGATTACAGTTTTACAATAGGATCATATCAATTGACTATTTTGTAGGATTTAAAAGCTTATACGAGCACATATAATGCCTATAATATAGTATGCTTAACAACCCATCCGAATATAGATTAGGTGACAACTTTATGAATTTTTGCAAATCCCACAAAAAGAGGAATACTATGTTGCTGAGATGGTTCATTTGAGATACCAAAAAGTTCTATTTGAATGAAGCACTAAGAACCAAAAATTTTCATATTTACTATTTAGTAATAGCATTGAGCAATCAAAACTGTAGCAGACTTTCCTTGGACTGTCATTTTATGATAACTACAGAAGATCTGGTGTCCCTCTGTTTGGGCTTAGTTTTTAGCACCACATTATGCCAATACAATTTTGTATTGGATTCTCTTACCTCATTTCGCAAGGCCTTCCTCTCTTTCCTCTTCCTTTTGAATTCTTGAATCTTTTCTTGTTGTTTTTCATTCCATTGCTATACACATGAATTTTCTTTCTTCAATTTCCTAATAATACCCTGCAACTCCTTTACCCTATCCTTTTCTTTCCTTTACCCTGTAGGTTCAAATATATGGAAGCTTGAGGTTTCCTTAGTTTAATTTCATATTTTTAGGACAACCCAGTCCTAAGATCCTCTTCTTCAGTGCTTTCTAAGTCTCTGGTTTCTGGAATATCTTATAGTTGTTCTATTTCAGGAAAAAGATCATTTTTCTCATCATTAATTGCATATGTGCCTTTGAATGTAGATTCGGTGACTGAAGCTGACCTTGTAGTTTCCCTAGTTACAAGTCTCCTTGAACACTGTGCAATATGTTTTCCCTTTTCATGTTTTTTCCTTTGTTCTTCAGATTCCTCCTCTGACCTGTGTGAAGAAGATGCCAAGGTTTGTTTTTTGATCTCTTTCTTCGTATATTCTGATTTTTATTCTATGATAATAAGGTTTTCCTTATGGATAGAAGGATGAAACATAACCTTTGAATTCAACCTGAATTTGTTTGCAGCCCTGGTTCCTCTTACTCTGTTTCTTACCCTTTGCAACCATTTTTCCTGTAGACTGTTTCTTCTGTTTAGCTAGACTTTGGAATGGGATTGTGGTATAATATTTTTGTTCATTAGGTTCCTATTTGATGTCTGGATCAAAATTGACATCAGTCTCTTCATCAATTTTAAGTTTTTTACCTCAACCTGTAGTGATTTTGTCCTTAAGTTTACCCATAGGAAAATAACCAATTTCTTGTTGTGTTTATAACTTTCTCTTACTAGCACAAGCTATCCTGGCTGCAGGGGAGTTCTATTTCATCAAAACCTCAGTGGCTTGAGAAGCCTTTTTACCTTTTCTAGTTTCTTCTCCTTATTAGTTTTAAACTTAGTTTCCCGTGGTTTAGGTTTTAGTGATTGAATTAACTAGTCCCAATACCTCTAAAGTTCATTTAAATAAAATACTACTAACGTTTTGATCAACGCTTGATGGAAAAGACTATTCTTTGTTGTTGTAGGATGTGACTGAATTCTCTTAGACATATTAGATAGGATTTTTAATAAGAAATAAGGTATATTAATAGGGTAGTTACCATTCACATGAATTAACAATCTAATATGATAAAGATGAACCAGAGAAAACCTTCCTTCGCATGTAATGTACCTATGAATGATCAACATAGAAATATGCCATTCTTTCCTTACCCAGTTGTGTGGGATGCCTTAGATCCAATTGGGGTTTTGATTTTCTGGAATTAAAAAATTGATTTACAAACTCCATAACTAAATTTTCTTTCTTCCACCATCTTTCCCCATATACTGGTAACTTGCAAGATTTAGCTATGGAATGCTCTATTATGTGCAAGAGGAGTTTATCAAACACAGATTCGAAACCATTGAAATTAAGTGCAAAGTTCATAGAAATATGCACGTCATGACCCTGAAATGTCGATAAGATATTCAACCAGCCTCCATATTTAAACTTCTCTGCCATTTGAGGAAAGGCTTTGAGTAATTTTGTCCCTTCTGACTCCAATCTGGTTATCTTCCCACTCTTTTTGGGTGCCATGACACTAATACAATTCTGCAAGAAATTTATGAGAATGTCGAGGATTTGATCACCAACTTTTGAGGGTTGTTGAAGTCTGAGAGTTATCCATTTACCTACAATGCATGTATAAAATGATAGACATACTAAAAATAGGTGGACTATGATTTCATTCATAAGGAATAATAATCAGGCCTGTTGATTTGATTTCAAGGTGGTGAGTACAACCCGATCCTTCGAGTTAGCTTTCATCATGAGAATTACAACCTGAAATAGATCATACAGAGATATGTAGATCCTCTAGAAATGATTTCGAGTGTTAAAAAACTATCTTGGGAAGGTGGCACATGTAGAACTATCATTATTCCTGAGGTTGCAAGAATAACATTATTCTTGTAGCGCCCTTTCCACTTTGATAAATTTTAAAATTCAATTGAAGGAAAGGATAGGTGATGTGATTGAAATCCTTTTATATCATATCCTAACTTTTAAAAACTTAAAAACATTTAAAATGTGCATAAAAGAATGAAAACAAGCTTTCAAGCCAAGAAGGGGAAAAACAAAGTTTATGAAAAATGGGTAGAACAGGGATTAAGGACACCCAATCAATGAAAAACAAGGTTAAGGACTAACAATAACCATTCATCAGACCATTGAAAACCTATTTTATTTATAGTTCAACTAGAGTAACTTTTTCTTCCTCACCCAAAAAATGTCGCAAATCTAGCATATTCATTGGTATATTGTCGATTGTTCGACACGATAATAATGATATTTCTGGAACATACGTTGAGTGTTTTTCCTATCTTATTCTCTATAGAGATAACAAGGAGACATAAATGAGATGCATTTGTGATGAACTAATGGGGAACATTTGTCGATTATTTTCCGCTCTTACGACTGGAATTCGTCGATCTTCCAATGTACTAGCGATCACCACGTGTTGTAGTTGTGAGGAAATACCAAGAAAAAATCGTGAATGATTTGTATCTCTTAATACAGACATGCTTCGATCATTCAACGTACTAGCAATGACAATGTGATGGATTTAAGGGGCACATTTTTCATTGGTAAGTCCCTCTTATGAAATATTATTTCATCTATATTGTGACAAAATATTGAATTTCATAATTGTGACGAAGGTGAAGTGACGAAAAATCAGTTGTTTCCTTCTTCAAACTTGTGATGTAGTGGCGACGAACATGCATCGGTAAATCATCGAAAAATGGGCCTAATGTACTATTGTAATGCTATATGAGGGGGACTACCGACTCAAAACAACTAGACATCATTAAGAACAATGAAGAGACAAAGAATAATATGAATCAAGACTCTCCTATGTATCTTCTATTCATGAATCCTAAAAGATTCAAATTATTTGGAAAAAATTTAAACTAACCATCATTCAGATTCACTTTAAAGGTAATTTGTAAGAAACAATGAATAAGCTTCAACAAGGAATCATTTTGTGAACCATGGATATAAAAGAGGAAAACAAGCTATTTGGGAAATAAAACAACCTCATGTGAGCCACTTATTATACAAGAAAGAAACAAAAAAACTAACAAAAAAGAAAGAAAGAGAAGCAAACAACAAACTAGGACTAAAAGCATGTGAATGTAAAGGGAAAATATGCATAGAAACGGGATTGATAACTGTTGTCATAAGGAATAAAAAATGAGCTATAATTATGAAAATATCTTAAAAATGACCAAAAATAACGAAGAAAACTATCTCTGAAACCCCCTAAAATTAATTTTTCCTTTTATATTTGAGGCTAAATCCTCATTGGAAGTAGTGTTTTAACTGATTCCCATTGACTAACAACCCCTCACGTTTATTGTCCAAGTTGGATAATTGGAACGTGTTGGGCCCCACCACCATATCAATACAATATGGTCCCAACCGTAGAATTTCAAACATGTCATTGCCACTTCATTTTTCATTTATATTGTCCCACAACACAACTATGTCACCCACCTAGTAGTGCTTTCCTCTTGGCTTGCGGTCAAGCACCCTCTTTACTTGATCTTGGTAACTCATGAAGTGGGTGTAAGCCACATGTATATTTTCCTGAGACTATACCAACTTGTCAATATGATACTGCAAGGAATACTGGTTGGTTTCAAACTAACCAGACAACCTATATGTTGGTAACCTGAAATTCATAGGAAAACCTACATCTAAACCCTAAACTAGATCGAATGGACTCTTTCTCGTGGCACATTTCTTGGTAATTCTATCATAACAAAGTTCATATTTAAGGATACTATCTTAGGCTCACTTGTTATCACCAATATTATTCCTGCGAAATCTAATAATATTTTATTGTTGGGCTCTGTTATTCCATTCCCTTGCAGATAATAACTGGTAGAATGATTCAACGTAATATTGTACTAAGACCAAAAATCCACCAAATCAATAGATCTGAAGACACTAGCATTATCTATAGTGATTTTGTTTGGCACTCCAAATCATATATTCTCTTCTAAAAATATGACAATGTTCGCACTAGAAGAAATATTGAGTGGAATGTCCTCCATCCGCCTGGTAAATAGTCTGTAGCCACAAGGATCCAACTATGGCCACCACTAGAATTCTATGATAGATTTCCTATGAGTTCAAGTCCCCACTTTTGGAAAGGATCTTCTATAATAACCATATCCAGAGGCAAGGTAGGGATACTTTTCTTCCCTTCGAATCTCTGACATGGCTCACATGCTCACACAAATGCATGCATGTCTACAAACAATTTAGGCCAATAATAACTGGTGCACATGATGTTGTGTGCAATGGTGCAACTAGATAAATGTCCACCACACATGCCTAAATCAATATCTCTCAATATCTCTCTAGACTCATTGTGATCAACACATCGCAAAATTATCCCATTGGGATTCCTCCATCCCAAACCACCCTACAAAAAGAAATACTTTGTAGCATGAAGTTGTAGATATTGCCTTTACATCTTAGTGAATTTAGTAGGATAAAATAAGTTCCTTAAATAAAAAATGATATCTATGTAACAATCATAATGTTTTAATGAAACAGATAAGTAATTTACTTGACTCTCAATGGGACTGTCTTGAATTGCATCCAAGTTTTTCTCAGCCATTAGTTTCACTAAGTCTTGCCCTGTGGTCAACTTGGTAGGATTTATCTCAAGATCGCACTCTTGGATATTTTTGATCTACCTCCCCCTAGTTCCACTACATTCCTTTTGTATCAACATTTAATTAACCATAGGGTGAGGTACATATGCTAGGACTTGAGAATTTATGAAGTAGTCTCTAATGCATAAGATTTATTTTCCATATGCTCGTATTTCAATTCTAACCCTTGGAAGGATTTTCTCATGAATGTAATAGGATTCTTCATTCCTTTTTTGTTATTATGTAAAAGCACAAAATCCATCGTGAATTCAGATGCAAAAGAAAACAATTGAAATTTTTTGTTATAATCAGGGATAATGAGAGAAGGGGAGTGACACAATGGCTGTTTAATGTCTCCAGACTCCTTGTTTTCCTCATCACTTGACTTTAAGTCATGTTGATTTTTTAGGATATCATATATGGGCTTCACTATATCCATGGAGTTTGGAATGAACCTCCCCACGAAGTTGATATAGCCAAAAAATGATTTAATGGAATTCTTTCTCAGAGGGAGGTGAACACCTTGTATCCCCTTTACTTCATTTGGATCTATATTTACACCATCGTCTGAACCAGTATGGCCTAGTAGTTTGATGCAGGAGAATATTTTACTCCAAAACAAACCTTGTTGATTAGACCTAGAGGGTCTTTGAATTTACTAAGGGAGGGGGTTCCCTAAGCTTGAATTAATGTAAATCCTATGTTGAGGTCTAGAAGAATTGCATAGGATAGGTGTTGTTAAGTTGATATTGATTAATATGTAATCAAATCTACCTTGTTTAAGAAAATATCGAGAGTTTGTAATATTTAGAGAGATCTTTATGTGTGTGTAAATCTCTTGAGTATTTTTTGGATACAAGAAATACTTAGTTGAGATATTATGGGATATCAACCAAATTATGGTGTCAAAATCCTTTGTAATTAAATATGTAAGCCTAAGGGCATTGGAGGGGATTCAGGACATGGTCTAATTTAGGTAGAGAGAGGAGAGTTAGAGGTGTGTGTAAGAGGCCAAGTGTGGCCTAGGGCCAAGAAGAGGCCAATTGATTGTAAATAAATCCTGGAGAGGATAAGGTCGTGCATAATTTTATGTACAAAAGTTCATTAATAAAACTCTAGTTTTTATGGGATCTTTTTGTTGGTGCGAGATTCATCTCCATTTTTTTATATTGATGTCCTTGTAATAAGTGATAACAACCCATATTTCACCCTCTGTATATTTATCTGTTCTCTAACTAGTGGTCATGCAGGTTTAGATCAAACCGTAGAAATAAACCTTTTCATAAGAGGAGTTGATCGAGATCAATCATCGATCATCGAAGAGATTGATGTATCCAAGGAGATTTTGGTTAGTTTAATCCATCATGGAATCGAATTAAGATTGTGGAAGAACATAAGTTGATTTTATGTTTATGCACAGGTTGATCGAAGGTCGAATCCCTTCGGAGAATAGAAGTTCAGAAAACTTTGTAGGTGTAGGGAAATAGGAACCCCCACATCAAGGTGAATAATCAATCAGGAGCATTGATTCATCAGACTAAGACCTTATTTCAGTTTTTAAATATTGGAGGGAAGATATTATATCTAGAGTAAAGCTCTCACAGATCTGTGGCCAAAGTTAGTCCTAAGTTTGGAGTCCAAAGTAGCAGTGAAAATCCTTCGGAGTGCATATTCAGAGTCAAGAGGATATAGTAACAAATAATACTCCAATGAAGGTATTACGATGGATGACATATATTTATTTAGAGTAGGAAGTTGATTCTAGGATGAAGACACATGTCAACAGATAGAGTCAAGAATTTTGGAGTTATCATTTCAGAGTCTATCTTCCAGATTTTGTTACAATACTCTGAAAAAAAAACATCAAAGAATATTACTCTTCAATACCATTCATTTGTTGTTAAGAGAACAAGATAAGTTCCACCACTTCGAATCTAGGGTATCGAATAATATTCTATCCACCCAGAGTATTAGTCAACAATTGAGATCCATTCAGAGAAGAATAAATCAATGGATGCAGGAGAGACACATGGCAGCTGACGAAGACTAGGACAGGTGACACTAATGAATGAAAAGTGGACATGTTACATTTGGATCCATGAGTGTAAAGGAGACACATGGAAATAACGTGCAAGTTGACCGATGAGACCTTGCACAGTAGAAAAAGGAAGATTAAAACAAAACCGTTGATTATCGTCGATCAACAATGGAGACTGTTTATTCATTCGAAGTCCAAAACAAAGGGTGTAGGCATTCAAAGTCGTGTATTTAAAGTGCGATAAGTTGCGAGTGTCGAGACACTCTGAAAAGAAGAGTTTGAGACTCAGATATGACCATTGGGTTATATCGTGATTAAATCATAATTTTGCAATTGAAGGTCGATCTGTTTCATGGAGGGAAAATATATAAATTATCTGATCAATATAGATAGATGGAAAGGATTGAAAGCTGGGACAATATGAGGCGTGATAGGGATCATCCATCTTGTGACGATCAACAATGGACATTGAAAATTGAATAAGTTTGATAACCTACGAGGATATTTAAACTTAATATGAGAGGTTTTTGGTCATAATGCTTGATTTATGATGAGAGGTATTAAGAGAAGAGGGATGGTATACATATCTTTGGAGCAAAGTTATATTGATGGGTAACATGGAAGATAAGGGTGCTAGTGTGGATCTGAGGATCGCTTAAGTTTAGTGCCTAACAATAGAGAGTAAAAATTTTTGTTCGGAAATAATTTTGGGCCCGAATTAAGAAATGAAGGAATATTGAGTTCTAGAGTCGAGCATAATTTAATTACAAAATTTTCACCTATGGGAAGAATAGGCCGGGTGGTCATCATTTTTGGTATCACTATAGGAAATTTTATTTTTCCTGCGAATTTGATTTTAGATGGAATACCTTCAATGAATGGAGTTCATTTTTGGTATCAGAGGAAGTAAATTTTCTTTAGATATCTTTAAGGGATACGGAGAAAAGGACAAGTTCAACAGAAGGAAGCATGAGAAAATTGTGCAGGCAAGAAAAAAAATGAATTGGATATATAATTCCTTAGTGAATTACTACATATAGAGGTTATTCCAGCCAAAGGAGAAGGAAGGTGTTGAAGAGATAAGTTCTCAGGACAGATCTTGAAGGTATATTTTTATGATTAAATCCACTGAAGATATGTTTGTATTTGTAGATATGTTATAGACATAGCCTCTCTAACCCCTCATGTAGGTAGAATAATATATTTTCCATGTAATAAAGTTCGACATTAGTTTATAAGGGCTATTTAATAAATGTGAACAAGTAAATGTACAAATACCTAATAGAAGCTTCCACTTCTAGAAAGATCTTCCGCTAGAAGGTTCTTTAGAAGAAAGAATTAGTATAAATACGATTAGGAAGCATGTGAAATATTTGTCTTGAGAATTATTGTAATAGACCTCTGCTCTAATGGAGGTTTCCCCCTTAAATAGGCAAGTGGAAATTACTTTCTTGAATAAAGGTATGATTTTTTGTGTTTCTCTTCTCAATATTTTATTGTTCCATTGATATCTGTTGAATATTCCTGGTTTTGCATATTATATTACATATAGTACCTTACAAGTGGTATCAATGCACTTTCCTTGGAAGTAATTGTGGGTTATTTTTTATTTTAAGGGTAGAGACGTGTTTCAGTGTCTTAAAACTATAGAGATATGTCGTTCAACACATAAATCCATTAAACATACATGTGGGAAATACAAGATGTATTTAAGATCTCATTGTTGGAAACCCTTGTAAACCATGTTGTTACCCCTTCAAGTAGTAGCACATCAGAGAACACCTGTAGATGGACTAGCCTAGGTATCCTGAAACCCTCCATAGATTGATCAGCCGCGTGACTACAATAATTACACTAAGAACAACACTCAGAAAGATAATATCTAGTACCTGGGTAATCAGGTAGTATGGCTAAGGGTACGCTCTAGCCTCCTTAGTCGGTGCCCTGAGATATCGGGTCGAGTACTATTTTTCAACCCTACATGTATATTAGAGAGCTATAGCATAGGGAATATCCTTGTCTATAGAAACCCTAAAAATATGAACACTTAGGAAGGAAACATAACATAAAAGGAACATACAAGATCTATTGTTATGCAACCTTGCCTCTTGCTTTCGGGTTGCAAAATTACAACACATTTCTTCCTATTAAGAATTTGGACATTTCGTCATTGCAATATTATTTACATCAGAGTATAACTCTACAGGAGTTAAAAAAAATGTGTATAGTGGTCTCTTCGACACCCTTATTTGGGACCTATCCCATTGGATTCCTCTCCTCACCCTGATCGCAGTGGTACCTCTCATTTGTAAGTTATTATTATTATTATTATTTTATTTTATTTTTTTCAATGGACCTAACACCCTTTGAGACACCCTTATTTTCAACCTATTCCATTGTATTCCCCTTTCATCTTGATCATCATGTTACATATAACTTATAATTCTTTCTTTCCTATGGTCCCACCCACCCATTTCCCCTTACATGTACCCTTCATAGCCAAATGACTAGCACTCGTAACCAAGACCTGCAAGCTACGATCAATCAGAACAAAGAGTCCCTTTAGCATGTGGCTTCTTATCTTGCTTCTACCAATTTCTTCTTAGAAAAATTTGAGGACCAAGTCCCACAATAATTTGACACCATGGATGCCAAATTCATGGGATAATTTGACACCCCGAAGTCTGCTATCAACCAGTTGTTGAACTGCCTCCAGGGCCCTTCCTCCTCGAAACAACCCTCCCACTTATATGGTATTGAATCCTTCCATTCTATGATCTTTCAATCGGACTCCTTTAATCAGGACCCTCATCTTCCCAAAGTTGAGGTCAATAAGTTTGTTGGGTCTGACCCCATGGGTTGGGTCACTCAAATGGAGAATTACTTCTATTTGCATGGAATTATTGATGAGTTGGCCAAACTTCATTATCATGTTCTCTATTTGGATATTGAACAATGGAAATGGTGGAAATGGCATAAAAATGCACATCAAGGGTATGTTGTATGGACCCAATTTGTCGCAGAGCTCTATGAGCACTTTGACAATGACACCCACTATTTAGGTCATTTGACCAAATTGAAATAGTCAAGCATAGTGGAAGAATTTATAACTGCATTTCAACATTTGGCCTTCATAATAGAGGACATCACCGATGCCTTCTTCCAAGAATTCATTATTAGTGGCCTTAAGGATGAAATTTGAGCTCAGGTCCTCATCGCTCATTGTCAAACATTGTTGGAAGATACTAAATGTGCCAAAGAAGCACAACATTTTTTTTTTCCCAGAACAAAAAACCCTCTTCTATACCTCCCCCTCTACCAACCAATCCTTCCCCTCCTATCACTCCCCTCAAGGTACATAAATTAACTCAAGCATAAATGGTTGAACTCCAAATCAAGGGTCTTTGCTATAATTGTGAGGAAAAATAGTTTCTCGATCATAAGTGTAAGGAACAAAATATTTTTATGGCCATTTTAGAGGATTTTGCTGAAGAGGAAGTTGTAGTTACCCCTTTTGAGGAGCTACCCCCTACCGATGCTACTACTCCACCTGATGACCCACCAAAATTTTAACCTTTGATTTAATTGCATGCCCTCACTAGATTCTTTGATCGCGAAACCCTCAATCTCATTGGCTATATTAAGCATAGGAAAGTAATCATCCTTGCTGACAGTGGAAGCACCCACAATTTTATTCACCACCGCATTTCCCAGGAAATCGATTTCTATATCCGTGCATTCAATAATTTTCAAATCATGATTGCCAATGGTGGTTCCATGAAATGTGGTGGGCATTGTGAAAATCTACATCTTCAAATTGGGTAGTAACAACTGAAATATCATATGTTTTCCATCGATATGGGAAATTGTGAAATTGTGCTACGTGTTGAATGGTTAAACACTCTGGGCCCCATTATCATGCATTTTAAGGAATTAACCATAAAATTCAAATAGGAGGGAAAACAATATCAATTCAAAGGAAGCATAGTAGGTTCCCCTCAGATAATCAATTCCCATCGAATGGAAAATATTCTAAAAAAAGTTCATTCAGGTATTATTTCCCAACTCCATTCTATTCAAGTAGTTGAGACACCCTCTATGCATCCTGACCTCCAATCTATCATCTCCAAAAACCAAGTTGTTTTTCCCACTCTGAGAGGACTTCCCCCTTCCCATGGTGTTAATGATCAATCCATTCCCATTGTCCTCAACAATATTCCTCCTAATGTTCACCCTTGTCATCATCCATTTTCTGAGAAGAATGAAATTGAGAAAATAAAGAAATAATTTCTCAAAGTGGGTGTTATCCATCCTAGTACCAACCCCTATTATTCTCTTGTGGTCATGGTTCTAAAGAAAGAAGGGACTTGGTGCATGTATCCAAACTTTTGCACACTCAAAAAACTCACCACCAAAGATAAGTTTCTCATTCTTATCATTGATGACATCTTGAATGAATTGAGTGATGTTCAGTACTTTACTAAACTTCATCTTCGTTCTGTCTACCACCAGATACGTATGAAATAAGAATACATTCCCAATACTACCTTTAGAATTCATGAGGATCACTATGAGTTCTTGGTCATGCCCTTTGGCTTGTATAATGCCCCTTCCACCTTCCAAAGTCTCATGAATCATGTATTTCATCCTTTTATTTCCATTTTCTTTTACTTTTCTTTGATTATATTATCATCTATATCAAAACTTGGACATCCCATCTCGCCCATGTGGATCAAGTTCTCCATCTACTCTCTTAGCACAAACTTTTATTCAACCAATATAAATGTTCCTTTGGAGCCTTAGAAGTGGATTACCTCAATAATATTGTTGGAAAGGATGGTGTAAGGGTGAATTTATCTATATGGATATTGGTGTCCACCCACCTTTTCCAACTGGCTCAAAACAGTTTTCTAACATTTTTGGCAATTTACTATTTTTAGCAGTTTTTACTTCCGGGGCCATTTTGAGGGCCTAAATGAAGGTTTTTCAGTATCGAGCTCCTCAATGATATCCAAATTCATGATTGAGCCCCAAAAATGAATCTCCTTGACGATACCTTTCCAATGGGCTATCACACGCCTAAAACGGAGATCGTATGCAAAAGTTACGACCCCGGGAAGTTGATGTACTAGCTTACCCAAACGGGGCCCACTTGACTTTTGGTGCTTCATCTCCTAGGGTTAGGTTTTTGGATGTATATGGTTTTTGGAATTATTTATTATTGTAAAAAGGCCTTCAAAGAGTAACCTTATTCTTGCGAATGCGCACTGCCGTCACATCTCTTCTCAGAGATAAGCTGCCACCATTCCAGCAAGCTTGTTTTCGCTGCATTTTACAGTTTCAGCTTATTTCGTTATTGAATAGAAAACCAGTTTTACTGTA
Source organism: Picea engelmannii (assembly GCA_009831015.1). Lineage (NCBI taxonomy): Eukaryota > Viridiplantae > Streptophyta > Pinopsida > Pinales > Pinaceae > Picea > Picea engelmannii. The sequence goes on from ML800839.1 coordinate 53,128, forward strand.
TCTCTGTTATTTTGTGTTAAGAACCTGTTAATAATCTGTATTGATTTCGTTCTGCTCATAAAATCCAGATAAGTGGTATCAGAGAGGTCTTCTCCTTGTCGTCTTAATGCATGTCCCCAACGAGGTCGGAGTAGAAAGAGTTGGGTCTCGAGCTTGTTTCTCTTGAGGACAGAAGCTCTTGCATGCCCAAGTGACCTCCCATGGCAGGAGAAAATAAAGATGATCAGACAGGAGATCCTTTCAAACTGTTGATTGAGGAATCCCTCACGCAACAGAGGAACAAGATGATGGATAGATTCACGCAAATCCTTCGGCGACTACCAACAGGTGATGCATCTTCTTCGAATGGAGGCGCCACCCCCTTCAAGGTACAAATAAACTTTGATATTCCTATATTTGAAGGTCAGATAGACACAGATGTTGTATACAAGTGGTTGAATCTACTAGAAGGGTATTTTTCTGTTCATAAATTTTCGAATAGAGAAAAGATTACTTTTGCGCTCCTCAAAGCCCTTCCCCATGTCAAAGATTGGTGGGAAAATTTCTGTGAGCAAAAGGAAATAGAGGAAACCTCATTATTTTAAGTCACGACCACCTGGGAATCCTTTAGCGATTCTATTAAGGAACAATACTACCCTGTCAGGAGTTATGATGACCTGTATACCAAATGAACCAGACTGCGGCAAGAAAGAGACCAAGGAGTGCCAGATTTCACAAATATCTTCCATACCTTGCGCACCAAGTTGGGTATCAAAGATTCAGAGCGACATCTAGTGCTCAAGTATCGCGGTGCTTTTCATAGGTACATCCAGACCAAAATGGAATTTCTGGACATCTCATCCTTAGGTGCAGCCTATCGATATGCCGTCAAAATAGAGCAGAAGCTCAAACAAAAGACGAGGCAATTTGGGCCTAGGAAACCCTCACAACAAAAGCAAGGAAAGGGTGGCCCCAAACCACCGAAAAAAGGACAGAGCAAATATGGATAGTATCAAGACAACCAGTACAAGCCGCAAGCAAAGAAGGACATCAGAAAGACAAAGAAAGATACTGGGAAGTGGTGCGACTTCCATAAGATCCCTTGGCATAACATTGCTGACTACCACTCAAAGAAGTCGCTGGTAGCCGAAGTGAAAGCCTCTGAATCAGATGCAAATTCTGACTCCGAGACAGAACCAGAAAGGGGAAGATGGATCATTGATGTGGAACCCAATGCCACCGTTGCTACCACCAAGCTCCAACCTGGTGAACCAGATGAGCCAGAAGAAGGAGAGCGTCTCTTCCATTCACAAATGTGGGTAAAAGGCACCACGCTGCACTTCATCATTGATAGCGGTATCCAGAAGATCCTCATCTCAACAAAGGTCATCAAGCAGCTGGCCCTACCAACAATGTCACACCCAAAACCCTACACCATTGGATGGCTCCGCCAAGGAAGCGATCTCCGCGTCAGCCAACAGTGCCGACTGTCATACGACATCAAGCCCTTCAAAGATGAGGTATTGTGTGATGTTTCTCCTCTTGAAGTTTGTGATGTTCTTTTGGGCCAACCTTATTTATGGAAACGTCATGCTGTATATGATTCTAGGCCTCGCAGTGTTATTATTACTTTGAACAGGAAATTGTACAGGATACTTGAGGCAGTCCCACCTAGTGCTATTTCCTTGATCTCAGCTAAGCAATTCAGGAAGGTCATCTCTTAGACGGAGAAGTTTGTCTTCTTCGTGATTCGCTCTCAGAATAAGAAAAATACCACAACCACATCTAGGGTCTCTCCGGCTGACCTCTCCACATAGCATAAGCAGGTAGATAAGGTCGTGGAAGAATACTCGGATATCTTCTCCTCACCTACAGGGGTACCTCTGCACTGCTAGGTCAAGCACACCATCGATCTAACCCCCGACGCACTGCTCCCCAATGGGCTAGTCTATCGTCTCTCTTTGTTAGAGAATGAGAAGATCAAGCGATAGATCCAAGAAATTCTCCACAAGGGGCACATCCACCCCAGCTCATCACCTTGCGAGATCCCAATCGTGCTGGTACAGAAGAAAGATGGAACCTGGCGACTCTGTATTGATTACTGGGCTCTGAATAAAATCACTGTCAGAAACCGATACCCGATTCCCCAAATCGATGACCTCCTTGATCAACTCACGGGGGCGAAATACTTCAGTAAGATTGATCTGAAGTCTGGCTACTACCAGGTCCCGATAGAACAGACAAATGTATGGAATACCATCTTCAAGTCAAAGGAAGGACTTTTTGAATGGTTGGTCATGCCCTTTGGTTTGACAAATGCTCCATCCACTTTCATGAGGATGATGGATGATATCCTGCAACCATTCACCAATAATTTTGTAGTGGTGTATCTGGATGACATTCTAATTTACAACAAGACTTGGGCTGAACACTTGCAGAATATTCAGCAGGTTCTGCACATCCTGTGGCAACACAAGCTATATGAAAACCTAGAAAAATGCTCCTTCCGCATGGACAGGGTCCATTACCTGGGCTACATCATTGATTAGCATGGCATACATGTGGATCCAGCCAAGATCCAAGTAATCCATGACTGGCCAACCCCAACAACACTCACTGAGATTTGGAGCTTCTTGGGACTTGCTAATTTCTACCGCAAGTTCATGTTGGGTTCTCCCATATTGCATGGGTCCTCAGCCAAATAAATAGGGGTGGTGGTAAGGAAAAATTTGTGTGGGGTTGGTCCCAACAATAAGCATTCGATGATTTGAAGAAACACTTGTGCTCAGCCCCAGTACTTTCACTACTAGACCTGCAACATCCCTTTGAGATCGAGACATATGCTTCAGACTATGCTGTGGGTGCCATTTTCACTCAGCATGGCCACCCCGTGGCCTATCATAGTGAGACACTGTCAGATACTGTCCGTAAGTACCCTACTTACGACAAAGAAATGTACTCCATTGTGCAAGCATGCCGCCAGTGAAGACATTACATTCTTGGGAAGGAGACAATCATCCAAACTGATCATAAGCCACTATAGTTCATGTAGACACAGGGAAAACTACAGAATGAACACCATCGAAAGTGGTCCACATACTTGCAGCAATTGCACCTCAACATCAAGAATAAAACGGAAAGCACCAATCGTGTCGCTAATTGCCTCAGCAGACCGCCACTCGCGACACTCACCATGGTTCTAGACTCTTGCTTCCATGAGACATATGGATGGCCCCAGCTCTATGACATAGACACTGACTTCACCACCACCTACCAAATGTTGGGTGCAAATGCAGTTGTCGATAATTTCCATCTTCAGGATGGGTTGTTGTGTCGTTTGGGCCATATCTGTGTTCCATCAAGTGAGCGCGAGAAGCTGATCTGGGAAGCCCACTACATTTGGGTGGCAGGACACTTCGGCAAGGAAATGACAGTGGCGATGCTACAAAAAAATTTCTACTGGCCAAAACTTCGACAGGAGGTCGAAAAGTATATCAGGTCCTGCACTGCCTACGCTATTTCCAAACCGACCACTAAGAAACAGGGCTTGTACACCCCTCTTCCTACTCCTGAGAGGCCATGGGAATCCATCTCAATGGACTACATGCCGGGCCTCCCATCCACCAAGCGGGGAAATAACTGTGTTTTTGTGTTTGTTGATCGCTTTTCTAAGATGGCGATTCTAGTTGCCTGGAAGAAGAGCATCACAACAGAAGCCACTGCAAATATCTTCTTTGAACGAGTCTGGGTACATTTTATAATGCCACAAACCATTGTCTCAGATTGGGATAGTCGATTTCTCAGTACATTCTGGTCGAGCCTCTGGTCACTGCTGGACACCAAACTCACCAAATCCACGGCTTTCCACCCCCAGACAGATGGCCAAACTGAGGTTGTAAATCGAATGATTATGCATATCCTTAACATGTATAATTCAAAGAACCCTCGCACATGGGATGAGAGCCTTCCCTATGTCCAGCATATCTACAACTGAGCCTTTCATAGCTCAACCGACCACAACCCCTTTCAAGTGGGGTTAGGATTCCAACCATTGGGTCCCATAGATGTTGCACTTCCCCTTGCGTTTACCTCGACTGACTCATCTCCTGCTCCAACTGAAGATGACAAAGCCACCAGGTTCATTGAGCATATCCAACACATACACCAATAGGTTCAGGATATCCTACAAAAGTCCAATGACAAGTACAAACATCGCCATGATCAACATTGGGTGCTGCATAAGTTTCAGGTGGGCAACAAAGTTTGGTTTCACTTGCAGAAAGAATGCCTTACAGGACCCCATCAGAAGCTTCAACCACTCTGTTATGGACTGTACACTATCACCAAGGCCATGGGGGATAAAAATTTTGAGCTCAACATTCCTCCTTTCCCTGTCCTGCACCCAATGTTCAACATGGATCTCCTTCGTCCTTATTTCCCACAATTATTAGACACCTCAGAAGTAGCAGAAAAGCTGAAACCAAAAGATCTCAACTCTGACTACATACAATAGGAATCCAATCAACATATTTTGTACAGATAGATCAAGGGCACTCGATAACAAAGGATCCATCTTTATCGAGTCATCAAAGCAGGGCAACTCCTACACCAAGGCAAGTGGCTCACCCAGGGCCAAATTCAGCAGAAATTTTCTCATCTAATGGGGGAACTCAACGTAATGGACACCATTGATTCCTAAGGAGGGAGGATTTATCCATATGGATATCAGTGGCCACCCACCTTTTCCAACTCAAAATAGTTTCCTGACATTTTTGGCAATTTACTAGTTTTAGCAGTTTTTACTTCCGGGGCCATTTTGAGGGCCTAAATGAAGGTTTTTTTGTATCGATCTCCATAATGATATCTGAATGAATAATTTATCCCCCAAAATGAATCTCCTTGATGATACCTTTCCAACGGGCTATCACACGCCTAAAATGGAGATCGTATGCAAAAGTTACGACCTCAGGAAGTTGATGTACTAGCTTACCCAAACGGGGCCCACATGACTTTTGGTGCTTCATCTCCTAGGGTTAGGTTTTTGGATGTCTAGGGTTTTTTTCCTTCTTTCTTATTGTAAAAATACCTTCAGAGCCTCATTGTAACCTGCTTCTTGCGAATGCGTGCTTCCGTCACATCTCTTCTCAGAGATAAGCCGCCACCATTCCAGCAAGCTTGTTTCCGCTGCATTTTACAGTTTCATCTTATTTCGTTATTGAATAGAAAACCAGTTTTATTGTATCTATGTCATTTTGTGTTAAGCACCTGTTAATAATCTGTATTCATATTTTTCTTCTCATAAAATTCAGATAAGTGGTATCATAGCAGTTTGCTCCTTGTCGTCTTAATGCATGTCCCCAATGAGGTCGGAGTACAAAGAGTTGGGTCTCGAGCTTGTTTCTCTTGAGGACAGAAGCTCTTGCACGCCAAAGAGACCTCCCATGGCAGGATAAAATAAAGATGATGGGACAATAGATCCTTTCAAACTGTTTATTTAGGAAGCCCTCACGCAACAGAGGAAGGAGATGATGGATAGTTTCGCGCAAATCCTTCAGCGACTACCAACAGGCGACGCATCTTCTTCGAACGGAGGCGCTGCCCCCTTCAAGGTACAAATAAACTTTGATATTCCTATATTTGAAGGTCATATAGATTCAGATGCCGTAGAAAAGTGGTTGAATCTACTAGAAGGGTATTTTTCTGATCATAAATTTTTGAATAGAGAAAAGATTACTTTTGCACAACTCAAAGTCGTTCCCCATGTCAAAGATTGGTGGGAAACTTTCTGTGAGCAAAAAGAAACAGAGGAAACCTTATTATTTTCAGTCACGGCCACCTGGAAATCCTTCAGGGATGCTATTAAGGAACAATACTACCCTGTCAGAAGTTATGACGACCTGTATACCAAATGGACCACACTGCGGCAAGAAAGATACCAAACAATGCCAGATTTCACAAATATCTTCCATACCTTGCGCACCAAGTTGGGTATCAAAGATACAAAGTGACATCTAGTGCTCAAGTATCACGGTGCTTTGCATAGGTACATCCAGACTGAAATGGAATTTTTGTACATCTCATCCTTGGGTGCGGCCTATTGATATGTCATCAAAATCGAGCAGAAGCTCAAACAAAAGATGCGTAAATTTGGGCCTGGGAACCCCTCACAACAAAATCCAGGAAAGGGCGACCCCAACCCACCGAACAAAGGATAGCACAAATATGGACAGTATACAGACAACCAGTAAAAGCCACAAGAAAATAAGGACACCGAAAAGACAAAGAAATATACCGGGAAGTTGTACGACTTCCATAAGAGCCCTTGGCATAACACTGTTGACTGTCGCTCAAAGTAGTCGCTGGTGGATGAAGTGAAAGCCTCTGAATCAGATGCAGATTCTGACTCCAAGACAGAACTAGAAAGGGGAAGACGAATCATTGATGAGGAACCCAATGTCACAGTTACTACCAGCAAGCTCCATCCTGGTGAACCAGACGAGCCAGAAGAAGGAGAGCGCCTCTTCCATTCACAGATGTGGGTAAAAGGCACCCCGCTGCACTTCATCATTGATAGCGGTAGCCAGAAGAACCTCATCTCAGCAGAGGTCGTCAAGCGGCTGGTGTTGCTAACAACGCTGCACCCACAACCCTACACCATTGGATGGCTTCGCCAAGGAAGCGATCTCCGGGTCAGCCAACAGTGTCGACTGTCGTACGACATCAAGCCCTTCAAAGATGAGGTATTGTGTGATGTTGATCCTCTTGAAGTTTGTGATGTTCTTTTGGGCCAACCTTATTTATGGAAACCTCATGCTATATATGAGTCTAGGCCTCATAGTGTTATTATTACTTTTAACAGGAAATTGTACAGGATACCCGAGGCAGTCCCACCTAGTGCTATTTCCTTTATCTCAGCTAAGCAATGCAAGAAGGTCATCTCTCATATGGGGAAGTTTGTCTTCGTCATGATTCTCTCTCAGAATAAGAGAAAGATCACAACCACATCCAGGGTCTCTGCGGCCGACCTCTCCACACAGCGGTAAATAAGGTCGTGGAAGAATACTCAGATATCTTCTCCTCACCTATAGGGGTACATCTGCACTGCCAGGTCAAGCACCCCATCGATCTGACCCCCGACGCTCCACTGCCCAATGGGATAGTCTATCATCACTCTTTGTTAGAGAATGAGGAGATCAAGCAACAGATCCAAGAACTTCTCCACAAGGGGCACATCTGCCCCAGCTCATCACCTTGCGGAAGCCCAATCGTGTTGGTACAGAAGAAAGATGGAACCTGGCGACTCTGTAATGATTACCGTGCTATGAATAAAATTACTGTCAGAAATCAATACCCGATTCCCCGAATCGATGACCTCCTTGATCAACTCATGGGGGATAAATACTTCAATAAGATTGATCTGAAGTCTCTCTACCACCAGGTCCCGATAGAACAGACAGATGTATGGAAGACCACCTTCAAGTTAAAGGAAGGAATTTTTGAATGGTTGGTCATGCCCTTTGGTTTGACAATTCTCTAGCCACTTTCATGAGGATGATGGACGATATCCTGCGACCATTCACCGATACTTTTTTAGTGGTGTATCTGGATGACATTCTAATTTACAACAAGACTTGGGCCAAACACTTGCAACATATTCAGCAGGTTCTGCACACCCTGCGGCAACACAAGCTATATGCAAACCTAGAAAAATGCTCCTTCGGCATGGATAGGGTCCATTACCTAGGATACATCATTGATAAACATGGCATACATGTGGATCCAGCCAAGATCCAAGTCATCCGTGATTGGCCAGCCCCAACAACACTCACTGAGCTTTAGAGATTCTTGGAACTTGCTAATTTCTACTGCAGGTTCGTGTCGGGTTTCTCCCATATTGCATGGGCCCTCAGCCAAATAAACAGGGGTGGTAGTAAGGTGAAATTTGTGTTGGGCCAGTCCCAACAACAAGCGTTTGATGATTTGAAGCAACGCTTGTGCTCAACCCCAGTACTTTCACTACCAGAGCTGCAACATCCCTTTGAGATCGAGACAAATGATCTATACTATGATGTGGGCGTCGTTCTCACTGAGCACGACCACCCCGTGGCCTATCATAGTGAGACACTGTTAGATATTGTCCGTAAGTACCCTACTTACGACAAAGAAATGTACTCCATTGTGCAAGCATGCCGCCAGTGGAGACATTGCATTCTTGGGAAGGAGACATTTATCCACACTGATCATAAGCCACTGCAGTTCATGTAGACATAGGGAAAACTGCAGAATGACCACCATCGAAAGTGGTCCACATACTTGCAGCAATTCCACCTCAACATCAAGTATAAAACAGGAAGCACCAATCACATCGTTGATTGCCTCATCATACCGCTACTCACGACACTCACCACGGTTCTAGACTCTTGTGGCCATGAGACATATAGATGGCCCCAACTCTATGAGACAGACCCTGACTTCGCCACCACCTACCAAATGTTGGGTGCAAATGCAATTGTCGATAATTTCCATCTTCGGGATGGGTTGTTGTGTCGTCTGGGCCATATTTGTGTTCCATCAAGTGAGCAAGCGAAGCTGATCTGGGAAGCCCACTACATTCAGGTGGCAAGACACTTCGGCATGGAAAAGACAATGGCGATGCTAAAAAAACATTTCTACTGGCCGAAACTTCGACAGGAGGTCGACAGGTATATCAGGTCCTGCACTGCCTATGCTATTGCGAAACCGGCCACTAAGAAACAGGGCCTGTACACCCCTCTTCCTACGCCCGACAGGCCATGGGAATCCATCTCAATGGACTACATGTCGGGCCTCCCATCCACCAAGCGGAGAAATGACTATGTTTTTGTGGTTGCTGATCGCTTTTCTAAGATGGTGATTCTAGTTGCCTGCAAGAAGAGCATCACAACAGAGGCCACTGCCAATCTCTTTTCTGAACGAGTCTGGGTACATTTTGGAATCCCACAAACCATTGTCTCAGATTGGGATAGTCGATTTCTCAGCACATTCTGTTCAAGCCTCTGGTCATTGCTAGACACCAAGCTCACCAAATCCACGACCTTCCACCCCCAGACAGATGGCCAAACCGAGGTTGTAAATCGAATAATTGTGCATATCCTGCACATGTATAATTCAAAGAGCCCTCGCACATGGGATGAGAGCCTTCCCTATGTCCAACATAGCTAAAACTGAGCCTTGCATAGCTCAACCGACCACATTCCCTTTCAAGTGGGGTTGGGATTCCAACCATTGGGTCCCATAGATGTTGCACTTCCCCTTGCGGTCACCTCAACTGACTCATCTCCTGCTCCAATTGAAGCTGAAAAAGCCACCCGGTTCATTGAGTAGATCCAACACATCCGCCAACAAGTTCAGGATATCCTACAAAATTCCAATGACAAGTACAAATAGTGTCATGATCAACATCGGGTGTCGCATAAGTTTCAGGTGGGCAACAAAGTTTGGTTGCACTTGCAGAAAGAACACCTTATAGGACCCCATCGAAAGCTTCACCCACTCCGTTATGGACCATACACTATCACCAAGGCCATGGGGGATAATTCTTTTGAGCTCAACATTCCTCCTTTCCTTGGCCTGCACCCAGTGTTCAACGTGGATCTCCTTCGCCCTTATTTCCCACCATTATTGGACACCT
>ML800839.1:62902-80344 GCA_009831015.1 Picea engelmannii
GATAATTCTTTTGAGCTCAACATTCCTCCTTTCCTTGGCCTGCACCCAGTGTTCAACGTGGATCTCCTTCGCCCTTATTTCCCACCATTATTGGACACCTCAGAAGTAGAAGAACAACTGACACCAACAGAGCTCAACCCCAACTGCATACAACATGCATCCAATGATCATATTGTGGACAGACAGATCAAGGGAACTCAATAACAAAGGATCCAACTTTATCGAGTCGTCAAAGCAGGGCAGCTCCTACACCAAGGCAAGTCGCTCACTCGGGGCTAAATTCAGCAGAAATTTCGTCATCTAATGGGGGAACTCAATGCAATGGAGACCATTTATTCCTAAGGAGGGAGGATTGATATAGATGGATATCAGTGGCCACCCACCTTTTCCAACTGGCTCAAAATAGTTTTCTGACATTTTTGGCAATTTACTATTTTTAGCAGTTTTTACTTCCGGGGCCATTTTGAGGGCTAAATGAAGGTTTTTTGGTATCTATCTCCTTAAGGACATCCAAAGACATAATTGAGACCCCAAAATTAATCTCCTCGATGATACCTTTCCAACGGGCTATCACACGCCTAAAATGGAGATCGTATGCAAAAGTTACGACCCCGGGAAGTTGATGTACTAGCTTACCCAAACGGGGCCCACATGACTTTTGGCGCTTCATCTCCTAGGGTTAGGTTTTTGGATGTATAGGGATTTTGGAATTCTTTATTATTGTAAAAAGGCCTTCAGAGCCTCATTTTAACCTGCTTCTTGTGAATGCACGCTTCCGTCACATCTCTTCTCAGAGATAAGCCGCCACCATTTCAACAAGCTTGTTTCCGCTGCATTTTACAGTTTCAGCTTATTTCGTTATTGAATAGAAAACCAGTTTTACTGTATCTCTGTTATTTTGTGTTAAGCACCTATTAATAATCTGTATTCATTTCATTCTGCTCATAAAATCTGGATAATTGGTATCAGAGCGGTCTTCTCCTTGTCATCTTAATGCATGTCCCCAACGAGGTCGGAGTACAAAGAGTTGGGTCTCGAGATTGTTTCTCTTGAGGACAGAAGCTCTTGCACGCCCAAACGACCTCCCATGGAAGGAGAAAATAAAGATGATGGGACATGAGATCCTTTCAAACTTTTTATTGAGGAAGCCCTCACGCAACAGAGGAACGAGATGATGTATAGTTTCGCGCAAATCCTTCAGTGACTACCAATAGGCGACGCATCTTCTTCAAACGGAGGTGCCGCCACCTTCAAGGTACAAATAAACTTTGATATTCCTATATTTGAAGGTCAGATAGACACAGATGTCATAGACAAGTGGTTGAATCTACTAGAAGGGTATTTTTCTGTTCATAAATTTTTGAATAGAGAAAAGATTACTTTTGCGCTCCTCAAAGTCGTTCCCCATGTCAAAGATTGGTGGGAAACTTTCTGTGAGCAAAAGGAAATAGATGAAACCTCATTATTTTCAGTCATGGCCACCTGGGAATCCTTCAGGGATGCTATTAAGGAACACTACTACCCTGTTGGAAGTTATGACGACCTGTATACCAGATGGACCACACTGCGGCAAGAAAGAGACCAAGCAGTGCCAGATTTCACAAATATCTTCCATACCTTGCACACCGAGTTGGGTATCAAAGATTCTTAGCAACATCTGGTGCTCAAGTATCGTGGTGCTTTGCATAGGTACATCCAGACCGAAATGGAATTTCTAGAGATATCATCCTTGGGTGCGGCCTACCGATATGTCGTGAAAATCGAGCAGAAGCTCAAACAAAAGACGTGGATATTTGGGCCTGGGAACCCCGCAGAACAAAATCCAGGAAAGGGCAGCCCCAACCCACCGAACAAAGGACAGAGAAAAGATGGATAGTATCAAGAAAACTAGTACAAACCGCAAGCTAATAAGGACATCGTAAAGACAAAGAAATATACCAAGAAGTGGTGCGACTTCCATATGATCCCTTGGCATAACACTACTGACTGCTGCTCAAAGAAGTCATTGGTGGCCGAAGTGAAAGCCTCTGAATCAGATGCAGATTCTGACTCCAAGATAGAACCAGAAAGGGGAAGACAGATCATTGATGTGGAACCCAATGCCACCGTTGCTACCACCATGCTCCAACCTGGTGAACCAGACGAGCCAGAAGAAGGAGAGCGCCTCTTCCATTCACAGATGTGGGTAAAATGCACCCCGGTGCACTTCATCGTTGTTAGCGGTAGCCAGAAGAACCTTATCTCAGCAGAGGACGTCAAGCGGTTGGCCCTGCCAACAACACCGCACCCAAAACCCTACACCATTGGATGGCTCTTCCAAGGAAGCGATCTCCGCATCAGCCAACAGTGTCGACTGTCGTACGACATCAAGCCCTTCAAAGATGAGGTATTGTGTGATGTTGTTCCTCTTGAAGTTTGTGATGTTCTTTTGGGCCAACCTTATTTATGGAAACGTCATGTTGTATATGAGTCTAGGCCTCATAATGTTATTATTACTTTGAACAAGAAATTGTACAGGATATCTGAGGCAGTCCCACCTAGTGCTATTTTCTTGATCTCAGCTAAGCAATGCAGGAAGGTCATCTCTCAGATGGGGAAGATTTTCTTATTCTTGATTCACTTTGAAAATAAGAAAAAGATTGCAGCCACATACAGGGTCTCTACGTCCAACCTCTCCACACAACAGAAGTAGGTAGATAAGGTCGTGGAAGAATACTCGGATATCTTCTCATCACCTACAGGGGTACCTCTGCAATGCCAGGTCAAGCACCCCATCGATCTGACCCCCGACGCACTGATGCCCAATGGGCCAGTCTATCATCACTCTTTGTTAGAGAATGAGGAGATCAAGCGATAGATATAAGAACTTCTCCACAAGGGGCACATTCACCCCATCTCACCACCTTGCGGGAGCCCAATCGTGCTGGTAAAAAATAAAGATGGAACCTGGCGACTCTGTATTGATTACTGGGCTCTGAATAAAATCACTGTCAGAAACCGATACCCGATTCCCCGAATCGATGACCTCCTTGATCAACTCACGGGGGCCAAATACTTCAGTAAGATTGACCTGAAGTCTGGCTACCACCAGGTCCCAATAGAATAGATAGATGTATGGAAGACTGCCTTCAAGTCAAAAGAAAGATTTTTTGAATGGTTGGTCATGCCCTTTGGTTTGACAAATTCTCAACCACTTTCATGAGGATGATGGACGATATTCTGTGACCATTCACCAATACTTTTGTAGTGGTGTATCTGGATGACATTCTAATTTACAGCAAGACTTGGGCTGAACACTTGTATCATATTTAGTAGGTTCTGCACACCTTGCGGCAACACAAGCTATATGCAAACCTGGAAAAATTCTCCTTCGGCATGGACAGGGTCCATTACATGGGCTACATCATTGATCAGCATGGAATACATGTGGATCCATCCAAGATCCAAGTCATCCGTGAATGGCCAGCCCCAACAACACTCACTGAGCTTCGAAGCTTCTTGGGACTTACTAATTTCAACCGCAGGTTCGTGTTGGGTTTCTCCCATATTGCATGGGCCCTCAGCCAAATAAACAGGGGTGGTGGTAAGGTGAAATTTGCGTGGGGCCGGTCCCAACAACAAGTGTTTGATGATTTGAAGCAACACTTGTGCTTAGCCCCAGTACTTTCACTACTATACCTGCAACATCCCTTTGAGATCGAGACATATGCTTAAGACTATGTTGTGGGTGCCGTTCTCACTCAACACGACCACCCCATGGCCTATCATAGTGAGACACTGTCAGATAATCTCCATAAGTACCCTACTTATGACAAAGAAATGTACTCCATTGTGCAAGCATGCCGCCAATGGAGATATTACATTCTTGGGAAGGAGACAGTCATCCACACTGATCATAAGCCACTGCAGTTCATGCAGACACAATGAAAACTGCAGAATGACCACCATCGAAAGTGGTCCACATACTTGCATCAATTCCACCTCAACATCAAGTATAAAACAGGAAGCACCAATCGCGTCGTTGATTACCTCAGCAGACCACCACTCACGACACTCACCATGGTTCTAGACTCTTGCGGCCATGAGACATATGGATGGCCCCAACTTTATGAGATAGACCCTCACTTTGCCACCACCTACCAAATGTTGGGTGCAAATGCAGTTGTCGATAATTTCCATCTTTAGGATGGGTTGTTGTGTCGTCTGGGCCATATCTGCATTCCATCAAGTGAGCAAGAGAAGATGATCTGGGAAGCCCACTACAATTGGGTAGCAGGACAGTTCGGCATGGAAAAGACAGTGGCGATGCTACAAAAACATTTCTACTGGCCAAAACTTCGACAGGAGGTCGACAAGTATATCAGGTCCTGCACTGCCTGTGCTATTGCCAAACTGGCCACTAAGAAACAAGGCCTGTACACCCCTCTTCCTACTCCTGATAGGCCATGGGAATCCATCTCAATGGACTACATGTCGGGCCTCTCATCCACCAAGCGGGGAAATGACTGTGTTTTTATGGTTGTTGATTGATTTTCTAAGATTGCGATTCTAGTTTCCTACAAGAAGAGCATCACAACAGAGGCCACTGCCAATCTCTTCTTTGAATGAGTATGGGTACATTTTGGAATCCCACAAATCATTGTCTCAGATCGGGATAGTCGATTTCTCAGCACATTCTGGTTGAGCCTCTGGTCACTGCTGGGCACCAAGCTCACCAAATCCATGGCCTTCCACCCCCAGACAGATGGCCAAACCGAGATTGTAAATCGAATGATTATGCATATCCTTCGCATGTATAATTCAAAAAACCCTCACACATGGGATGAGAGCCTTCCCTATGTCCATCATAGCTACAACCGAGCCTTTCATAGCTCAACTGGCCACAACCCCTTTCAAGTGGGGTTGGGATTCCAACCATTGGGTCCCATAGATGTTGCACTTCCCCTTGAGGTCACCTCGACTGAATCATCTCCTGCTCCAACTGAAGCTGACAAAGCCACCCAGTTCATTGAGTGGATCCAACACATCCGCCAAAAGGTTCAAGATATCCTACAAAAGTCCAATGACAAGTACAAACAACGCCATGATCAACATCGGGTGTCGCATAAGTTTCAAGTGGGCAACAAAGTTTGGTTGCACTTGCAGAAAGAACGCCTTATAGGACCCCATCATAAGATTTGACCACTCCATTATGGACCATACACTATCACCAAGGCCATGGGGGATAACTCATTTGAGCTCAACATTCCTCTTTTCCTTGGCCTGCACCCAGTGTTCAACGTGGATCTCCTTCGCCCTTATTTCCCACAATTATTGGACACCTCAGAAGTACGAGAACAACCGACACCAACAAAGCTCAACCCCAACTGCATACAATGGGCATCCAATGATTATATTGTGGACAGATAGATCAAGGGCACTCGATAACAAAGGATCCATCTTTATCGAGTCGTCAAAGCAGGGCAGCTCCTACACTAAGGCAAGTGTCTCACCCGGGGCCAAATTCAACAGAAATTTCCTCATCTAATGGGGGACCTCAACGCAATGGAGACCATTTCTTCCTAAGGAGTGAGGATTGATCCAGATGGATATCAGTGGCCAGCCACCTTTTCCAACTGGCTCAAAACAATTTTCTAACATTTTTGGCAATTTACTATTTTTAGCAGTTTTTACTTCCGGGGCCATTTTGAGGGCCTAAATGAAGGTTTTTCGGTATCAATCTCCTTAAATATATCTGAAGGAATAATTGAGCCCCGAAAATGAATCTCCTCGAATATACCTTTCCAACGGGCTATCGTACGCCTAAAACGGAGATCGTATGCAAAAGTTACGACCCCGGGAAGTTGATGTACTAGCTTACCCAAACGGGGCCCACATGACTTTTGGCGCTTCATCTCCTAGGGTTAGGTTTTTGGATGTCTAGGGTTTTTGGCATTCTTTATTATTGTAAAAAGGCCTTCAGAGCCTCATTGTAACCTGCTTCTTGCGAATGTGCGGTGCCGTCACATCTCTTCTCAAAGATAATCTGCCACCATTCCAGGAAGCTTGTTTCCACTGCATTTTACAGTTTCAGCTTATTTCATTATTGAATAGAAATCCAGTTTTACTATATCTTTGCTATTTTGTGTTAAGCAACTGTTAATAATTTGTATTCATTTTGTTCTACTCTTAAAATCCGGATAATGAATCCTATGAAAATTGAAACTATGAAGGATTGAACTCACCCTAACACTCTTAAGAGATTGCACAACTTTTTGGGTTTAACATGTTATTATTGATTTTTTTTTAATAATTATGGAAAAATTGCATCACCTCTCACTGCTCTCCTTAAAAATAATGTCTTCACTTGGACTCCAACAGCTAATAAATCCTTCCCTTCCTTAAAAGAGAATATATGCACGACGTCGGTCATGGCACTTCTAGACTTCACGAATACTTTTGTCTTGGAATGTGATGCTTTAAGAATTTATTTTTTTGGCAATCCTCATGCAATATGGTCATACTTTGGCCTTCAACAGAATTTTTTTTTCAAACATACATTTGGGAAAATGAATATATTAAAAGGAAATGTTGGCTATTCTGCATACCATGGATCTTTAGCATCCTTATCTATTGGGGAAATGCTTCAATATTAAAAATGATCACCATAGCCTCAAGTATTTTCTAGAACAAATAGTTTCATCCTCAAAGAAACAAAAATGGGTAACCAAGCTATTTGGCTATGATTTCGAGATCATTTACAATAAGGGAAAATAAAATTTGGTCATTGACGCTCTTTCCCAAAAATATGAAGAAGAAGGGTCCCTCTTTTCCCTCTCCTTCATTGTCACATATTGGCTCCAAGTCACTCTCCAGGAATGGTTTCAAGATCCCAAAATCTCTTGCCTGATCCAACAATTGCAAGAAAATTCTCCATCTTTTCCAGGGTACTCTTGGCACAATAATGAGATCCGTTATAAAGGTTGTCAATATTTAAGCAAAGAGTCACAACTTAAATCCACGGTGCTTTCTGAGCTTCATGCTTCATCCACAGCTAGGCATTTAGGTTTACCAAAAATTATGAAAGGGTCAAACGTTCTTTTTTCTGGGATGATATGAAACAAGATGCTCACACCTTTATGTATAAATGTGATGTCTATCAATGCAACAAGAGAGAAATGGTCAAAGCACTAGACACAATCCAACCCCTTCCAATTACCCCTTCTATTTTGTGGGATATGTTTATGGATTTCATTGTGGTCCTACCTAAATCCAAAAATAATACATTCATCATGGTGGTGGTTGATCATATTTCCAAATATTATCATTTATGTTCTCTACAACATCCCCTCATTTCATCAACAATGGCTTAATTTTTCATGGATAATATCTTCAAATGTCATGGCATGCCACATTATATTGTCTCTAATAAGGATCCCATGTTCACCAATTTTTTTTGGAAAGAATTGTTCAAGATACAGGGCACCCAATGACATCTCAGCACTTCCTATCATCCCTAGACTAATGGACAAACTAAAATTGTCAACATGTGTTTGGAAACATATTTAAAGTGTTTTTCCTTTGACTGTTAACATCAATTTTCTCATTGTTTACCACTAGTTGAATGGTGGTACAACACATATTAGCATATAACTACTCCCATGACTCCTTTTGAAGAAATATATGGAAAAAATCCATCGTTGGTTCTATCATACATGTCAGTTGTCTCAAAGGTTCAAGAGGTTGAAAAAAACCTTACAGTACATGAGGCCATTCTCCATACAATTAAATCAAATTTGGTGACGGATCAAAATCGCATGAAGCAACAAGCTGATCAAGGTCATTTTGAATGTCAATTTTTTGAAGGGTACCAGGTGTTTATTCGTCTTCAACCTTATAAACAAACTTCACTCAAAGATGAAAATTTTTATAATCTTTCTCCCAAATTTTATGGTCCTTATGTCATTCTCAAGCGTGTGGGGCTAGTCACCTACCAGTTATCTCTGTCGAGTGATTCTAAGCTACATCTTATTTTTCATGTCTCATGCTTAAAAAGGGTGATTGGAACTAAGTGCCAAGCTCAAACCCATATCTTAGAGTTGGATGATGAAGGTTCCATTTGGTTACATCTCCAAGAAGTCTTGGAACAACATGAGTGTCGTCTCGGTCATTGCACCATCCAGGAAGTGCTATTGTAGTGGAAAGACACAATTCAAGAAGATGCCACTTGGGAGACCGACACCATTCTGCAACAATTTCCTCATATCAAGCCTTGAGGACAAGGCTATTTTTCAAGGGGGGGAGAATGTTATGGATCTAACCTCCCTAACCCCTCATGTAAGTAGAATACTATATTTTCCATGTAATAAATGCTGACATTAGTTTATATGGCCTATTTAATAAGCCTAAAGAAGTCAATGTAAGAATAACTAATAGAAGCTTCCACTTCTTAAAATATATTCCGCTAGAAGGTTCTTTAGAATATGGAATTACTATAAATAAGAGTAGGAGTCATGAGAAATATTTGTCTTGAGAATTATTATAATAGATATTTTCTCTATTGGAGGTTTCCCCCTCGAAGAGGCAAGTGAAAATTGCTTTCTTGAATAAAGGTATCATTTTTTGTGTTTCTCTTCTCAATATTCTATTGTTCCATTGATATATGTTGAATATTAATGTTTTTTCATATTATATTACATCTTGTACCTTACAATATAGCAACATAAGGAGAAAGGTAGTGATAAAAAACCCTTACAACCAGTAGAAATGTGATAGAGAAGAAGGAAAGAGAACCTTGTTGCAGGACCTTGTAGTAAGGGGTGTTGTAGATACTTCTAGCTGAAGATTGGAAGTGTGGAAAACAAGAGGAGTTCTCAGAGAGTGTGAGTAAGTGCAGAGCTAGAAAAGAGAAGAGGATTTCTTAGAAGTTTTTAGTAGAGAGAACCAATGATACCAAGAGGTCAAGATCTAGAATAATCTTGGTGAGGTATTGGGTGGAAAGTAGAGGAGACTTTCTATAGAGGCTTGTTGCATCTCACAGTGGACTAGAAGAAGTTCACAAAAGGAGGAGATGGATATGAATATTTATGGTCATGTAAAAGGTTCAGAGAGAGTCCACAACTAGAGGAGAGAGAATTCCAAAGAAATTGACAAAATGAGGATGAGGCAAGAGGAGCTTGAAAAATAATTTATTGAGTTAAAAGAGAGACTCAGTATAATCATGGAGCTATTACAAGAAAGAAATAAAGAACAGAGACATCATTGGAGACTAAAGAGGAAGGATAAATGGACTATTAGAGAATTGATTGCAAGGGAGTAGAGGCGCAAAATGAAAGCTTAGATCAAAGAAGAGGAACTCATAGAATATGAGTATAAAGAGTCCTTGGAGGTAGGACTAGTAGTTTATTTTTGCGAACCAGAGAAGGGAGTGATGTTTGGAGAGGAGGATGAGGGTCATAGTACATACCTCATGAAAAACTTGGAAATTTTATTACAACATAAGGAGAATATTCTAGAGGCATATAAGGAGACTCAAAAGTCTCAGGTTTTTAAAATTGATGATTTATGTATGTTTTCATGACTTACATGTCATGGAGATAGGTAGCCACTTGAAGTTGTCCTAAAGGATGAATTTCCTCAAGAAGGCATAAGATAGATAGATTCAAAATTCTATCACATCATAGGTCAAAAGACATCATTGTCTCTTGAAATATGTGAAATAGGAGGTTATGCATGTTCAATGGATGCAAATGAAAAGAGGATGAATAGTCGGCTTGGAGATACTTTAGATGATGAAGTACATGGAATCTTGGAAAAATATATGCTAGGATACAATGATGTGAGTATAGAAATTGCTAAAGGAGAAATTACGGTGGATGATGATGCTTTTGAATATCATTGGTGTATGATAATAGAGGAATCATTACAAGGAGGTATAGGATGTTTACAACAAATATGTCATTTTAATCAATTTCAAGAACATAATTTGATTGAGAAATCATGTAGACTGAGCATGTTGTTGGAGCATAATCCTAACTTACATTAGTTTATACCTAGATTAGACTCCAAGATATTGGTTAATAAATTCATTTACACTTTATTTCACCTAATTTGGCCACATAGAGAAGAAGGGTGCCTCATCCCTAGATTTTAGGGAAAACTACTAATTTTAGATCAAGACTCAACTCTCGGTTCTTGATTTTCTTGATTTTATCGATTTATTCATGAATTATTCCAACTCCCCCATGAAAAAATCATCTATTATTGGGGATTGTGCACCTCCTCTTTGAGTGAGATATTTATTCCTTAATTAATGATTTTTTCTGTTACTATTATTAGTAACTACTATTTCAGGTCAGTTAAGTGAGTTGGAACTGCTTCTCTTGTCAGTTAAGTGAGATTAAGTGAGATAATGCAGATCACTTAACTCTTTTGGACATTAATGAGTGTGTTACATGTATCTTTAGTGGTATATGTCGAACTATGTGGTCTCCCTTAGCTTAAGACACCTATTTTAGCTATTTCTAGCTTTTTTTGACTAGAATTTCTATGTTGGAAATTCTATATATTCACCTCCTCTCTTCTTTTTGAGGATGGTTGATCATGTATACTCATTTTTTATTAATATAATTCTCTTATTTATGGACCAAAAACTTTCTCTCATCTCTTGAATATCAACAAATTGTTTGTGTTCAATTTAACTAGAATTCTAGATCTATCAGGGTTTTTGCAGGAATTCTACATGGTATCAGAGCTAGATTGAATCTAGTGGATTGTACACGGTTTTATTTGCAGGTATAGATCATCAGGAGGTGAAAAAATTAGAAATATATCATCTCTCTCATCCCACAAAACTCATTCTAAATCCTTTCAATTACTTCGAATGGAAGACAGAGATCTCTCTGCTCCTCCGAAGCAAAGGGATTTACAGGGTAACAATGGGAACGGAGAAAGAACCGACTACTACAACAGAGAAGATAAAGTATTTCAATAAATTAGATGAAGCAATTGGGATGATATGCCTATCAATTTCCATATATCTCCTCTTTCATGTTAGTAGAGCCACTACTCCCGATGTGGTCTGGACCACATTAGAAGGACTATTCGGCAAGCAGGATGCAATGAGAGTGCATCAACTGGAGAATGAACTCATATCCCTAAGTCCAATTCATTTCAGAAACCTGCAAGAATTCTTCACCAAGTTCAAATCCATCCTCATTTAACTTAATTCATTTGGAGTCACGAAAGGAGAATAAAAACTCATCCTTTCAACTCTCTCGAAACTAGGCTCTGAATATTCCATATTTGTGTCGTCTTTTCAAGCATCTAAATTGACTCAGCAAAAATGGAAAATGCCTCCATTAAATGATTTCATTGCAGCATTGACTCAAGAGAAAGCTAATTTAGTCCAAATGGGTTCCATCAAACATTCCAAGAACCAAGCACTTGCGGTTACTGATGCTCCAAAGAGTAGTGGAAAAGACAAGGAAAAAGGAACGGGTAAATTTCCTGAATCGAAGAAGGAGAGATTCACACAATCTTCAGAGAACTCTTCTGAGCCTAAGGGTAAGAAGAAGAAGAAGGAAATAACACTTTTCAGCTACTCTTCCAAAGGTTTTCATCCCAAATAAAATTGCATGAGGGAGACTATCGATGAGATGGCTAAGAAAATGCAACAACACAATCTCATGGTGCCTGAAAATGCAAAGAAGAAAGATGATAACAGAACGGGAGGGAGAGCACAATATGGTCATGATTTAATGGCTGTCATATCCATTCCATCATCTTGGATCCTTTATTCAGGTACATCGAACCATATGGATGCATCAAAATATGAATTTTTCTCCATCAAAGGAAGCACCAGATCCCCAATTTACTTGGGAGATGCAACACCCGCAAAGGTGTGTGGAGAAGGAATTGTTGATATTGAAGGGGGCTGCTTCACAAATGTTCTTCATGTACCCTCACTTTATACAAATCATCTATCGATATATCAGATCACTCATTCCAGCTCTGGAAGGAAGGTGGAGTTCACTCCGGACTCCGCAGTGATTACCGACATTTCCACAGGCTCACAACTTGCACATGGAATTGCAGATCACGATTCTCGTTTGTATTTATTCTCCCACTTTGTTCCTAAATATATTAGCACTGTATTTATGTCACAATATAATGATATCAACAGGTTATGGCATGAAATATTTGGCCATATAAACTATAAGTACTTTCATCAACTCAAGAAGGAAAACATGGTAGAAGGATTTCCAACTATTAAATTCACAAACGGTGTATGTCAAGGATGCATTCTTGGCAAGCATCCAGAGAAAAAGTTTGACAAAGGGAAGGCACAGAGAGATTCTTCACCACTTGGGCTGATTCATAGTGACATTATGGGCCCATTCCCGCAACCTTCAATCAGTATACAACTACAACACATAATGCCATATACACCACAACAGAATGGTGTTGCGGAGAGGAAAAACCGGTCCTTAAAAGAGATGGAAAATTGTATGCTATAGTCAAAATCATTATCTCCCAAGATATGGGATGAAGCTATTAATTGTGCAGCATACATTCATAACCAAGTTCCTCACAAATCACTCAAAGGCACCACTCCTTTTGAATTTTGGATCGGTAAGAAACCGAAAGTGTCGCACTTTCGTATTTTTGGTTCACGAGCATGGGCTCACATTCCGACAGATAAGAGGAAGGATTTGGAGCCTCAAAGTGTTGAATGCATAATTGTTGGATATCCTTAAGGTGTTAAAGGATATATATTGCTGGACTCTCACATTGAAAAGTTCATTCTAGCTCGAAGTGTGAAGTTTGAAGAAGAATCACTGCATGATTTTTCAGAACACCCTGTCAAGGAACTGCTTGTTGTCACTGATGAGGAGGAGTGAGAAACTTATTTGAGAACTTCAAAACAGCCATCAGAGAAGCCTTTTCGGTATGATACGGAGAATAAGGAGTAGGTCATGGCTTCTCCAACTCATTTTCCAAGTTGGGCAGAGAAAACCCTGCAAGATGTGGGTGGACTAGTTGGTGATCCTGTGGATACAAGAAGGACTAGATCACAGTTTTTTGGGGCTCCTCAAGCCCTGGCTTCCATATAAAATTTTATACCCATACATTTCTATATGTCACTTGGTTCAGATCCAAATTCACACTCTGAGGTTGCAGACATCTTCACTAAGTCCTTCACTGAAAAGAAATTTTCAGAACTGAGAGCTATGCTTGGAGTGGTGGAGACAACTTAGTAGGTCACTTTTGGCCACTCAACATTTTTTTCCTCTTTTGAGGGGCGTTTTTTTCCCACGATGTTTTCCATCTTTCCTCTTTTCATGAGGAATTCTTTTATGTAATGATTACCTAAAATGGCCAAGTTGTCCGAACTCAAATTTTTTGCCATTACAGTTAGGCTTAAGGGGGGGTGTTGGAGCATAATCCTAACTTACATTAGTTTATACCTAGATTATATTCCTAGATATTGGTTAATACATTAATTTACACTTTATTTCACCTAATTTGGACACATAGAGAAGAAGGGTGCCTCATCCCTAGATTTTAGGGAAAACTGTTAATTTTAGATCAAGACTCAACTTTCGGTTCTTGATTTTCTTGATTTTTCTTGATTTTCTCGATTTATTCTTGATTTTCTTGATTTATTCATGATTTATTCCAACTCACCCATGCAAAACTCATATATTATTGGGTAATTCACACCTCCTCTTTGAGTGAGATATTTATTCCTTAATTAATGATTTTTGTCGTTACTATTATTAGTAACTACTATTTCGAGTCAGTTAAGTGAGTTGGAACTGCTTCTCTTGTCAGTTAAGTGAGATTAAGTGAGATAATGTGCATAAATTAACTCTTGTGGACATTAATGAGTGTGTGACATGTATCTTTAGTGGTCTAGGTCGAACTATGTGGTCTCCCTTAGCTTATGACACCTATTTTAGCTATTTCTAGCTTTTTTTGACTAGAACTTCTACGTTGGAAATTCTATATATTCACCTCCTCTCTTCTTTTTGAGGATGGTTTCTCATGTATATTCATTTTTGATTAATATAATTCTCTGATTTATGGACCAAAAAATTTCTCTCATCTCTTGAATATCAACAAATTGTTTGTGTTCAATTTAACTAGAATTCTAGATCTATCAGGGTTTCTGTAGGAATTCTACACATGCAACTTAAGGATATGAAATATTGTTTTCATAAAGTTTTATTTAGTGAGAAGTGTTCTCAAGGATCTAAGGACATATAGATATGTGAAAACCAAGATATGGCAACAAACATGCAAATTTAATGTGGAAATTTCCAGCAAACAAATTGCATCAATGGTGTGCATCAAGAGAGGAAAAGACTAGACATTAAGTTTTTATGGAAGCATTTTATGAAGATTTCCAAGAGGAAATACTAGAAGAAGAAGAATAAGAAACATAGAATTCCATTATATATATCTTACTAACACAAGAAAAAGACATTGTGCAACAACAAAGTAAAGTATGGGATCCAGGATGGTTGCTTACAAAAACAATACAACAACAAGATAACAAAGCAAGTGGACAAAAACATAAGATTCGGGATCTTGGTAGATAGTTTTCATGTAGTAGAGAATATGGAAAACATCAGTATATGGATTAAAAAAGATGAAAGTAATTGAAGACTTGTGATCAGGATATCATGAAATATTTTAATTCTGGGAGTCTGATGCAAGAGCATTTTTTCCTCCAAAGACAACCTTGTTGATTAGACCTAGGGGGTATTTGAATTTAATAAGGGAGTGTGTTTCCTAAGCTTGAATTTATGTAAATCCTATGTTCACTTCTAGAATAATTATATAGGATAGGGGTTGTTAATTTGAGATTGATTAATATGTAATCGAATCTTCGTTGTTTAAGAAAATATCGAGAGTTTGTAATATTTAGAGAGATATTTAGGTGTGTGTAGATCTCTTTAGGATTTTTTGGATTTGATAAATCTTTAGTTGAGATATTTTAGGATCTAAACCAAATTATGGTGTCAAAATCCTTTGTAATTAAACATGTAAGCCCAAGGGAACTGGAGGGCATTTAGGACATGGTACGAGTTGGAAAGGGAGAGGAGAGTTAGAGGTGTGTGTAAGAAGACAAGTGTGGCCTAAGGCTAGTAACAAGCCACTTGATTTTAAATCAGGCTTGGAGAGGAGAAGGCACTGTATAATTTCATGTACATAAGTTCATTAATATAACTTAGGTGTTTATGGGATCTTTGTGTTGGTATGATATTTGTTACCATTTTTTTATATTGATGTCCATGTATTGAGTGATAATATCCCATATTGGACCCTATGTATATTTATTTGTTCTCTAACCAGTGGTCATGTAGGTTTAGATCGAACCATACAAACAAAACTTCACATAAGAGGATTTGATTGAGATCCATCATCAACCATCAAAGAGATTTGTGTATCCAAGGATATTTTGGTCAATTGAATCCATCGTGGAATCAAATTAATAGCGTGGAAGAACAAAATCAAAGTTTATGTTTGTGTGTAGGTTTATCGAGGGTCAAATCCCTTCAGAGAATAGAAGTTCAAAAACCTTTGCAGGCATAGAGAAATAGGAACCCTCGGATCAAGGTAAAGAATCAATCAGGAGCATTGATTCTTCATACCAAGACATTATTTGAGTGTTTAAATATTGGAAAAAATGGGTTATATCTAGAGTAAATCTCTCCCAGATCAACGACCAAAGTCATTCCTAAGTTCATAGTCGAAAGAAGTTTTTGTTACTACAAATTTATCTTGGTTGTAAAAGAGAAATGCCTAGCACATTTTCAACCAAATTCCTATTGGCAAGCTGACCCTTCCAGCCAAAGGGGTCTCCCTCATTTCACTTCAAAGTATGGGTTGTTCAATCTCACCAAGCATCACTTGAACATTAAAGAACATTGGCCAAATTTAAGATAATAAAACGAAGGTTAAACAGGGCATGGGAATTAAGAAAACAAACTGAATAAATAGTTGTAAGCCTCTCAAATCATTAGCCTAAGTCTATTGGGAAGGGAGTCTCACCGGTCAAAGCACAAAAAATAATAAATGAAAGATAGAAGAAAATAAGAGGATCAATTAAATATCATACTTGCAGAGGACAAAAGAAATCTCTATAAATATGAGATGAAGAAAAGACCATTTATTGGGAATTTCCAATGATAAATCCAACAAAAGGACAATGAATGCATATAATACAATATATTAGGGTTATGAATAAGTAAAACATGTTAAAAACAAAGGTCATGTCTTAGTCACAGTAAGACAAAGGAAATTCTTTCTCTCGAATGATTATTTTATAATTGCAACAGTGGAGGTTATACCAAATTATTACTTTTATAACCCTAATAATGATCCTACTACAAAATAGCCATGAAAAATGATGGCATAATAAGAAGCAAAATACAAAAAATAGAAAAAGAGACAAGGCTCTGCTTAAGAATGAGAAATGAATCCAATAAATTAAAGCTTGTTGTTTGAGAATATTTACAATAGCCACACATAACTTATAGAAAATGTAGCCTTGCTGCCTAAAAGTCTTCCTAAGATCCCCCTTAACACCTCATACATAGCTCTTTTTATAAGCACATAGTTCCTCTCTCAAAACATAAATTTGTTTCTTGATAGTTTAATGAAGATATTCAAATCTGATTTGAAAGATGGAAGATTTTCCTTTTTTCTCTATTTCTCCAATCTTATGATTCACTTAAACTAAATCTGTAGAACATATCGACAAAATTATAAGTTAAAATCAATTAAAAATGAAGATCAAACCCAAATCATACGAAACCAAACTATCCAAAAGAAAACCAATTTAATTAATTAATAGAAACTAAATATGAGCTTCCAATCATTTATTTCCATGATATTCTTGACAGATAGATATTCTAGAAACCAAGTTTTAACAATATGTCATTATGGTAATGAAATCTCTTCCAAAAACTCATTCATAAACTCAATTGTTGCAAATTCACAACTCCATTTTCTGCTAATTTTTAGGAAGGTTTAATGATCATATTTGGTTGAATAAATGTCTCCAGATTGTTCTCCTCAATATTAGCTTTCCAATTACGAGCCCTAACAAGTTCGATTCTGTGCCCCGAATATCGAGATACAACCTCCCGAATTCAAGGTCCTAAGACTTCTCTCGTGCAAAATGGTGAATGGTTGGTGAGTTTTGGGTAAGTTTAAACGTGAGTGGAAGCCATGGTGGAGGGAACACTTACTTGAATTTTATTTAAAATTTAAAATATAAGATATATTAAAATAATTTAAAATAAGTTAGGATGAGGCTTCGAGGGAAAATGAAATATGAAACTTGAGACTTCCAGAAGTCTCGAAGAACCATAAAATAATACAAAATATAAATCAAATAATATAACTAAAATAAATAATATAAAATAATAATAATAATAATAATAATAA
>ML800839.1:125474-144755 GCA_009831015.1 Picea engelmannii
AGGAAGAGAAAAAAGGAAGGTGATCTAGTTATGTGAGAGAAAAAAGATGGGTGCCCCATATGACTCATGAATCTACCTTGTGGACTTCACCATGCACCACCCTAGTGCCAAACCAATGCATGTGTCTTATATCCTGCCACATATCACTCCTAGAGGCTACCATGTGTCACCCTCTAGGATTTCCACATGTCACTTCCCGAAATTGCCAAATGTCGAAACTAGAACTTGCCACATGTCACCTCCACATGGATGCCATGTGGCACCCTACATGGATGCCATGTGGCACCCTGCATGGATGCCATGTGGCACCCTACATGGCCTACTCCTAAAAAATAGAAAGTGTCTGCATTTGTATGAGATTATACTCATTAGAATCATAATCTCAAGAGTATTTCAGCTATGTGATAAGAACAACCATGCACTCAATTAAAAACAATGAAAAATATCGCAAGTGGCCCAAAAGTACCTCATCGGATTCGAAATCTTGGAAGGATTTTGAATATGATAACATCACTAACATGCAAGTCTCTAGACATTATCTCCTTAAAAATAGGGAAACTACTAAAATGAATAATCTCTTTACAAATAATTGAAAACTACCCAACCTCTGGCTCTGCAACAAATAAGACCACTTAACCAAACTATGTACCTAATCTCAATGGAAGCAAACCTTGTCCTTGTTGAAATATTGTAACTTCAAAGAATATTCTACCTGAGAGAGAGTTGAATAATATTATTATATTATATTTAATTAGGCCCTATCGCGCCTTAGTAAAAGTCGCCCCTATTGTGCCTTGACAATTAATTGTAAATTAAGAGGGTAAAGTGACAAGTTGGCCCATACCTAATTATAGGCTGGACATACCACTATTTATAAGAGAGGCCAGTGCCTCATTTGGACACACTCACTACTTAGCTTTGCAGTGTGCAAGTCTTGGAGGAGAAACTGTTGCAACTAGGGGTGACATCAAGGAGGGTCTTGGTCTATGTTTTGGTATTTCTTGGTTAAGTGGTGCACTATTATTCCTAGTGAAGGAGTATAGGAGGATATTTTGTTCAATCTTTGGTATATCTATATTGAGGAATTTTTTGCTAGGTTTTATCCCCCATGAGGGTTTCCTAGGATAAAATGTATGTCTCTATTATTTATGTGATTGTCTCTCTTTCAGTGATCTTATTTATGCAGTTAATGTGATAAATTATTATAATAATAAAGAATAATCATAACTGCTAGATGTATAAGTAAAAAATTCAACACGGTATCGAGCAGGTCTGAAAGAGACCAACTCACAGTTTATAAGAAGTGACTAGCCTCAATGCACCCTCTCCAAAATCCATTTTTTCAGATTGCAACTACTGTAGAATTAAGGTTTCTTCATCAACCCTAAGTGTGATGTTTTCCCTGTTTAAGGAGGACATTGGGGGAAGTAACCACATCTAAGAGATCATCCTAGGAGGGTGCATCTAGTCCCTGGATCATAATTCCAAAATTTTAAGTTTGAAAAATTAGGGTTTCCTCATAAAACCCTAAGTTGCAGTTGCAGTTGCAGTTGAAGTACCAGTTGTAGTCGTAGTATCAGTTGTAGTAACAGTTGAAATTATAGTGACAGTTCCTTCGTGCCAGTTCTTTCATGCCAGTTGCAGTGTTAGCACCAGTTGCAGTGAAAGTTTTTTTGAAG
This sequence comes from Picea engelmannii, assembly GCA_009831015.1. Classification (NCBI taxonomy): domain Eukaryota; kingdom Viridiplantae; phylum Streptophyta; class Pinopsida; order Pinales; family Pinaceae; genus Picea; species Picea engelmannii. Next base: position 127,154 of record ML800839.1, read on the forward strand.
TGTTGGGACTGATTTTTATTGTCCTAGTGTGCCTTACTGTAGAAAATATCCAACTAACTTTAATTTACAAGTTGAAGAACCTTTGAAGTTTAAAAGGTTCGTTATTGATTTTCAATGCTGCTGGATGGTGCCACTACCTGACGATACTTTCAGAGGTATGTACTTACATATGTTCAAACTGCATCATTATTCTAAAGAGTATTTGCAGGAGAACAAATCTTTTGTCTAAGCAACAATCATAGATGCATAAGGATCTCAGATCTAGCACATTCAGAGGAAACATGCACCCTGGGTTTGATTACTTTGATATGCCTCTACTTGTTATGGAATTATTGTAATCTTATGAATATCTAGGTTGCATTTTTATTTGTTTAATTTATCATACTAACCATTGGTCAAAATTAAAGTCAAAGTATTAGATTGATTAAAGTTGAGATTATAGAGCTTATTCCCTAACTCACAATTTTGTCAAGATAACATATTGTCTTAGTACAGAGGAAAGGTTGAAGAAAGTACTTGTCATATTGAGTGAAGGAGACTCAGAAGAAAATAAACACACTCGTTATTAAGGAAAAGACTCTAGATTCCAGGTTTGAATGATTAAATTAATAAGATTCAAATTTACACATATCAAGTTTGATAACTGCTAAACACTATAGTTTTGATAGAAAACTTTGAATTTTTTTATTATTGAATACTTGGCAGCATGTGAGAACTCTAGAGATAAATTCTTACTATAATCATTTAATAGATATAAATAACATCTCCTCTAGGAGAAACTTCTTGTTTTTTTTCTAGGTTACCATGGAGGAATGATTGATCACAACACTAGAAGAGTGTTTCTCTCATTCCTTATTATTGTATTTCTTACATTTTACCCTTTTTTTAGACAGGTCACAAGTGATATCTCTAAAGGAGCTACTGTGACAATTGTTATTGCTATTAATTTATTATTATAAAGAGTATTATTCTTGTCTACTATTTCTCCCTTGTTTTTCTTGTTCCGGGCAGGTCACGGGTGATAACCCTAAGGGAGATATAGTGACAATTGTAGGAGGAAAAATATTAGATGAGACATGGAGAAGACTATCCAAGTTGTATACATGACCGTATACATCCATGTATCGAAGAATAAGAATAAAAATATACTTTTTCTTGATATAGAAAAACTCATATGGAGACATATCATGAGGAGCAGAAGGCTCCAAAGATGACCAAATAAATCCCTTTGGTGCAATTAATCACTCTTCAGATAATCAGGAATAGTTAGTAGATCTAGAAGGGCCTACCCAGAATCAATGCAGTAACCAGAAAGAGACAAGCATGGGCCTGTGACACTTTGCAGGATGCAAAGACATATAGCATTGATGATGCAGACCCCCGACCCTCCGGCCATGATCCATACAGGATTGTTCTAAATTATCCTCGAGTCGAAGAGTGATGCAAGAGCATCGCCAGCACATCAAGCGAGCCAGCGCGGAAGCGGAGGACAGCTGGATAAGCCGGCACAATTTTTGAAATGATTTAGACCTGTTGCGTAAAATCTTAAATGAGTCATTTAAGAGGAGGAGCCTTTGTATATTGTAATGGACCTTGAGCGGATAGCTCTCGTCCTTTAGTAGATAGATGACATTTAATTTAGTTAATGCTGGTAGATAGGTTTTTAATTCTAGATTTGATAGTTTAAAATCCAAGGGGGGAAACAGATATAGACACCCTCATTGTATCATTGTAACAGAACCCCTGAGCATAGAACAGGAGCAAGAAGAGAAGAGAATGCAGAGGACTGTATCAAAAACACCCATGTACATACATTTGAATTAATAGAATAAAGCTTTGATTCAAATTCATGGTTTGTGTTTTCTCTCTGTGTATTGATGTTACGCTCATGAATGTTTGCTTCCTGTCATACATTTGCTTTTAATATGCTGTGTATGTGATTTCATGGTTGAATTGAAGTCTGAGAGGGTGAGTAAATGAGTTTCAATTGTTTCTCTATTTGAGCCAGAGACTTCCTGCAAGGAGTGCAGTTGAAGTGTCCGCAAGGAGTGCGTTGACAGAGGGTTCAGATAGAGGTAACTTTTGTTCTCATTCATCCAAAAAGGTGGAGATAGACACAGTGCTATGCAAGGAGTGTGCAAGTTGGTTAAGGGTCTCAGGGTTGTGAACCTAAGCAAAGATTTGAAAGACTGCTGCTGTAGGTGTGCGCAGAGTCGAGTGACTTCAAAACTTAGTCGAGGTTGAAGAGTTGCCGCAAGGAGTGCGTGCAAGAGGTTCCCAGGAATATTGAAGTCGTAAGAAAGATCAGGAGGAGTAGGCCTTCAAATTCACTGAAGGATAAGTGCAGGGAAGCTACCGTTGAAAGTCTGAGGGAAGTTTCGCAAGATTGGCGAGTGAGTGAACGAGTCTCGTGGGGAGACACTTATTCATTTTGCAGAATTAGCAAAGGAAGAATGGATGGTCGAAATCCTCTAAGGAGATTTCGCGAAGTTACGAGGACCATCAGATCTACACGTGGTATTGTATATCAGGGATTCGCAAGTTGAAGCTCCAAAAGATTGCAACGAGAATTGCGATATCACGATCCGCGATATCCCGACAAGCCCAGAACTGTCCATCAGTGAGGATGTGTGTCAGGAGATCCGGAAGAGTCGGGGTTCGACATATCGAGGGTTTTGAAGATGAGATACACGAACAGTTTGGAATCGCGATCCGCGATATCCCGACGGGAGAGTCGTGTGGGCCATAGAAGGAGCTAGTGGAGTACAGGCGGAACAGTATCAGGGATCGGGAAAAGGAAAGTCCTAAAACCTTTGGCATCAGGATTCGCGATCTCGCGAATCCCGAAATCCTGATAGAAGTGGTGGTAGTTAAGGTGACAACTCGCACGTGTGTCGGAGTTTTGTCACAATGGGTATCGGGAATCGGAAAATCAAAGTGCACGACATCGCGAGTAGCGAAACCGCGATAAGATAAATTCCGATAGATAAGGGAAGAGGTCAGCGTTGACTGAGCCATCGGGTCTTGGGGATTCGAGAACCCAGTGATCGATAGTGAACTTGCGAAGCCGCGAGTTTCGATCCTCCGATAAACAAAGAAGGGGGATCGTGCAGAAGAGAATTTGTGGGTGCAGATTTCCCGATAGGGAAATAGAAGGACTTAGTAGTTCTTTGGGCCGAGGGAAGAGAAGATCCTGTGTGAGCGGGCGTGCCTACGGGTGCGGCTGCGTCAGGTTTGGTATCAGAGCCATATATTTCTTTGCTTTCTGTAGTAGAGAAGAGGATTCATCATGATGTCGAGGAGAGAAAGGCAATCACCTGATCCATAGGACAGGGAGATGCGGAGAAGAGGTAGGAAGGTAGCAAATCCAGAAATGGAGAGACAAATGCGTGATCTTCGAGCAAGTCTTGAAGATATGGAGACAGTGCAAAGATGCATAGTTAGTGCGGGGGATCTGAGTGATTTCGAGAATGAATTAGAGGCTGAACGAGAGGAGGAAGTTACAGTCGAAGATGTGGTGAATGAATGCCTAATTAAAGCTATTTCCAGGATGGGTGCAAAGGCGAAGATGGACATTCCAGTTTACGAGGGAAATCTGGATGCAGAGGAGCTTCTAGATTGGATTAGAGCTCCGGACACCTACTTCGACTATGAAGAGGTTGAAGAGGATACAAAGGTCAAGCATGTTGTTACATGCTTGAAAGTACATGCAACATTGTGGTGGGATGAGCTACAAGCTGACAGACGCTACAAAGGCAAGCAGAAGATCAAAAGTTGGGATCGGATGATCGCAAAGATGAAGGCGAAATTCATCCCAAGAGACTATCAAATTACTCTGTTCAGGAGAATGAAGAACCTGATATAGAAGCTGATGACAGTGAAAGAATACAATGAAGAATTCTATCGACTGAACATCAGAGCAGGTCATCGAAATAGCAATGAAGAGAAGGTTGCTAGATATCTGAATGGTCTGAGATATGACATTCAGGATGAATTGAGCATGGTAACCATCCGACCAGTGGAGGATGCTTATCAAATGGCTCTGAAAGATGAAGAGAAGTTGAGCCACAAGCAAGGTCAGTGAGGGCGAGGCAGAAGTCATCCCAGGGGAAAGGCAGTTGCCCAGGAGAAATATCAGAAGCCCAAGGAGGAATGGAAGAAACCTCAGGGTAAAATTGAGAGAGGTGGAACCTAACAGAGAGGGAAGCATATAGAGCAGAGTGGAGGATATGCTGACAACAATACTTCTCCTCGTACTAGAGGTAGAGGAAGAGGAAGAGGTGGAGTAATCACATGCTTCACATGTGGAAAGAATGGGCACAAGTTTTACGAGTGTCCAGAGAAAAAGAAGGACATTGGAGAAGCTCACATCACCGAAGCGTAGAGACAAGATGTTGAGGAAGAAGATGCAGAAGGCAGAAGATCGTTGATGATGTGAAAAGTCCTTTTGACACCTGAGAAGGAGGTGCAGGAAAGTTCATTCCAAAGGACCAGACTATTCAGAATGTCTTGCAAGACCAAGGATAGGGTGTGCAAGGTCATTGTTGACAGTGGTAGCACGAATAATCTCGTGTCTATAGAGATGGTAGAAAAACTGGAGCTGGAGACGACTGATCATCCAAGCCCATACAGAGTTTCGTGGCTACAGAAGGGACACCAAGTAACTGTTACTAAACAATGCTTGGTTGAGTTCAAAATAGGTGGATATAATGATAAGATTTTGTGTGATGTTATTCCCATGGATGTATGTCATTTATTGTTGGGTAGACCATGGCAATATGATAGAAATGTGATTCATGATGGGAGAATGAACACATATACCCTGGAGAAGAATGGGAGAACCCATATGTTTCTTCCGATAAAGGATAAGGAGGTGAAGCCGGAAGTGAGCAACACAGTACTTCTCATGAGTGGGAAGGAGCTTCTTACAGAGGTGAAGAAGAAGGAAGATCCATAATTCTTTGTGGTCAGGAAACCGAGGATTGTTCTGACTAGCACAAGAGTGGATGATTTACCAGATGAGATTCAGAAACTACTGGGAGAGTTCGCTGACATCGTGGTAGACGAATTACCTCGTTCGTTGCCACTGATGAGGAGTGTGAGTCACTCACATTGATCTCATACTAGGGGCTAGTTTTCCAAACAAAGTTGCGTATAGGTTGACGCCACAAGAAAATGAGGAGGTCAAGAAGCAGGTCCAGGAGTTATTGGACAAGGGGTTAGTCAGGGAAATCTTGAGTCCATGTGTTGTTCCAACAGTACTCAATCCGAAGAAGGATGGAGGATGGATGATGTGTACCGACTCGAGGGCGATCAACAAAATAACCATCAGGTACAGATTTCCACTGCCGAGAATGGATGATCTGATGGATTGCCTGAGTGGGGAAAAATATTTTTCAAAGATTGATTTGAAAAGAGGATATCACCAGATTTGCATGAGGGAAGGTGATGAGTGGAAGACAACGTTCAAGACAAACGAAGGTTTGTATGAATGGCTAGTCATTCCATTTGTCTTGACGAATGCACCAAGTACGTTCATGAGGTTGATGAATGAAGTCCTGAGGGAGTTCATCGGGAAATTTTTCATCGTGTATTTGGACGATATACTGATTTACAGTAAATCAGTGGCAGAACACTTGAAGCATTTGGCTATAGTGATGAAGAAGTTACAGCAGGAGAATCTATTGATAAATATGAGGAAGTCCTCATTCATGAAGACAGAGCTCATTTATCTGGGTTTTGTTATTTCAGCGAATGAGTTGAGAATGGATCCAGATAAAGTGAAAGTGATCAAGAATTAGCCATCACTGAGAAATATTTTCGAGGTAAGAAGTTTTCATGGTTTGGCTAGTTTCTATCGAAAGTTCATTAGGAATTTCAGTGGGATTAGCGCAACAATGATGGACACAGTGAAGAAAAGACATAAATCTTTTCATTGGACAGCAGAGGCGGAGAAAAGCTTCAATTTGTTGAAGCGGAAGATCAGGAAACAACCAGTGTTGGTGTTGCCGGATTTCCTGAAGACATTTCAGGTGAAATGTGATGCAAGCAGGTTTGCCATAGGAGCGGTCTTGAGTCAGGAGGACAGACCAATTGCATATTTCAGCGAGAAGATGAATGAAGCAAACTTGAAATACTCCACGTATGATAAGGAGTTTTATGCTATCATACAATCACTAAAAAAGTGGAGGCATTACTTGATCTTGAAGGAATTTGTATTGTACAGTGATAATAATGCATTACAGTTTGTGACTCAACAAGAGAAGTTGAATCAGAAACATGTAAAATGGGTAGAGTATATGCAGAATTTCACATTTGTGATTAAGCATATTTCGGGTACCGCTAACAAAGTGGTTGATGCTTTGAGCAGGAAGTGTTTGTTGTTGCAGGAATTCCGAGTCAAAACATTGGGTTTTGATGATCTCAGAGACATGTACGCGGGTGATGCAGATTTTGGGGAAGTGTATGAAGCAGCTGAGAATTCAGTTCTCAGAGACAGAAGCCCATGGATAGATTATATGATCCAGGAAGGATTTCTATTCAGAGGAAATCAACTGTGTATTATGAAATGCTCCATGAGGGAGAACTTGTTAAAGGAAAAGCACAGTGGTGGATTATCAGGACACTTTGGCCATGAAAAAACATTCGCAAAGATGAATAAATCGTATTTTTGGCCAGGGATGCGAGAAGATGTCAAGAGATTCGTTGACGGATGTAGAATTTGCTAGCATTCGAAGGGGAGAAAACAAAATGCAGGACTTTATCAGCCATTGCCCATACCAGAGTGGCCATGGGAGGAAATCAACATGGATTTTGTATTGGGTTTTCCAAATACACAAAGAGGTGTTGATTTAGTCTTTGTGGTCGTGGACAGGTTTTCCAAGATGGCACATTTTATCCCATGCCAGAAAACCAGCGATGCGACTCACATCGCAAATCCATTTTTCAAGGAGGTTATTTGACTTCATGGGTTGCCGAAAAGTATAGTTTCGGACAGAGACACTAAATTCATAGGGCATTTTTGGACGACCTTATGGAATAAGATGGGAACTAATTTGGCATTTAGTTTGGCTTATCATCCTCAAACGGATGGACAAACAGAAGTGGTCAACATAAGTCTGGGAGACTTGCTGAGAAGCTTGGTGATAGAGAACCACAACAGTTGGGACCAGATATTGCCACATGCAGAGTTTGCATATAATGACTCAGTGAATCGGAGCACAGGGAAGAGTCCATTTCAGGTTGTATATGGGATGCAGCTGAGAGGAGTTTCTGAACTGAGGGATTCAGAACGAACTGCTACTAGCAGTGCTAGTGCAGAAGAATTCGCTGAGGCGATGAAGGAACTTCACAGTCAGGTGAAAGAGAAACTGCTGAAATCAAGTCAGGAGCACAAGCGCAGAGAAGATCAGCATCAGAGAAAACTTGAATTCGAGGTTGGTGATCTAGTTCTGGCACATTTGAGGAAAGAAATGTTCTTAAGGGGAACATACAATAAGTTAAATATGAAGAGCATCGCCAACACATCAAGCGAACCAGCGCGGAAGTGGAGGACAGCTGGATAAGCCAGCACAAATTTTGAAATGCTTTGGAACTGTTGCGCAAAATCTTAAATGAGTCATTTAAGAGGAGGCGCCTTTGTATATTGTAATGGACCTTGAGCGGATAGCTCTCGTCCTTTAGTAGATAGACGACATTTAATTTAGTTAATGCTGGTAGATAGGTTTTTAATTCTAGATTTGATAGTTTAGAATCCAAGGGGGGAAACAGATATAGACACCCTCATTGTATGATTGTAACATAACCCCTGAGCATAGAATAGGAGCAAGAAGAGAAGAGCATGCAAAGGACTGTATGAAAAACACCCATGTACAGACATTTGTATTAATAGAATAAAGCTTTGATTCAAATTCATGGTTTGTGTTGTTTCTCTGTGTATTGATGTTACGCTCATGAATGTTTGCTTCCTGTCATACATTTGCTTTTAATATGTTGTGTATGTGATTTCATGGTTGAATTGAAGTCTGAGAGGGTGAGTAAATGAGTTTCAATTGTTTCTCTATTTGAGCCAGAGACTTCCTGCAAGGAGTGCAGTTGAAGTGTCCGCAAGGAGTGCGTTGATAGAGGGTTCAGATATAGGTAACTTTTGTTCTCATTCATCCTAGAAGGTGAAGATAGGCACAGTGCCATGCAAGGTGTACGCAGGTTGGTTAAGGGTCTTAGGGTTGCGAACCTAAGCAAAGCTTTGAAAGACTATTGTTGCAGGTGTTCGCAGAGTCGAGTGATTTCAACACTCAGTCGAGGTTGAAGAGTTGCCGGAAGGAGTGCATGCAAGAGGTTCTTATGAATATTGAAGTCGTAAGAAATCTCAGGAGGAGTAGGCCTTCGAATTCACTGAAGGATAAGTGCAGGGAAGCTTCCGTTGAAATTCCGAGGGAAGCATCGCAGGATTGGCGAGCGAGTGAATGAGTCTCGTGGGGAGACACTTCTTCATTTCGCAGAATTAGCAAAGGAAGAATGGACGGTCAAAATCCTTTGAGGAGATTTCACGAAGTTTCGAGGACCGTCGGATCTACACGTGGTATCATGTATCGGGGATTCGCAAGTCGAAGCTCCAAAAGATTGCAATGAGAATTGCGATATCACGATCCGCGATATACCGACAAGCCTAAAACTGTCCATCAATGAGGACGCGTGTCAGGAGATCCAGAAGAGTTGGGGTTAGGCATATCGAGGGTTTTGAAGACGATATACACAGACAGTTTGGAATCGCGATCCGCGATATCCCAACGGGAGAGTCGTGTGGGCCACAACAAGAGCTAGTGGAGTACAGGTGGCACAGTATCGGGGATCAGGAAAAGGAAAGTCTCGAAACCTTTGGCATCAGGATTCACGATACCGTGAACCCCAAAATCCTGATAGAAGTGGTGGGAGTTAAGGTGACAACTCACACGTGTGTCAGAGTTTCGTAACATCGGGTATCGAGAGTCGACAAATCAAAGTGCACGACATCGTGAGTAGCGAAACCGCGATAAGATAAATTCCGATAGATACGGGAAGAGGTCAGCGTTGACTGAGCCATCGAGTCTTGGGTATTCGGGAACCCAGTGATCGACAGTGAACTTGCGAAGCTGCGAGTAGCGATCCTCCAATAAAGAAAGAAGGGGGATCACGCAGAAGAGAATCTGTGGGTGCAGATTTCCCGATAGGGAAATAGAAGGACTTAGTAGTTCTTCGGGCCAAGGGAAGAGAAGATCCTGTGTGAGCAGGTGTGCCTGCGGGTGCGGCTGCGTCAAAGAGGCTCCCTTGGATCCCTATTGGAACCTCATGAATCCGATCTAGAGGTCCTTCATGAAAACCCTGCCTACACAACTTAACACCAGGCACGAACCTTACATCTCCATGTGACCACAACCGGGCCTGCGCAAGCGCCTTTCGTAACTTGCGAGTTCGTGAGTCGAAGACCCTCAACTCCTCTTTCTCCAAACCCCGATACCTGAGATGTGATACAGGTATGGATCCTCCTTGTTAGCGCCTTCCACACATAACCACTAGCTAGGGCTAAGTGCTAGCACTACTCACAACTCGTGACTTCACGAGTTGGAGTGTTGAACCCTCGTGCTCCTCCTTTGCGAAAACCTAAAGCATGATAATTCAGTGTTGACGGGCGAAACTGACAGTCCGTCAACTGAGAGAGTGGAACCGGTCCAGGGCTGTCTAATAACCCAAGTCATTTGGAATGAACCACCCTGACGGGTTTAGCGGCTCCGTTGGCCCCTCTAAGGTCTTAAGAAAACCAAAGAGAAAACTAATCTAAACTAACAAATCTAACTAAAACAATTAAAAAAAACTAAAACTAACTAAAAAAATTAAACTAAAACTAAACTACTCGAACTACTCTATATACAATCTACTAACTAACTCTAATCAATAATCTAATTACTAACTGCAATATCACTTATTCACAAAATGTACAATATAAACAACCTACAGATTTAATTAAAACCCGTAAAACTCATTATATTCTTCCCTAAGACAACGAAATATGTTTTTGTTGATTTTTTATAAATGAGGAATAAAACTTACTGAAATTAAACAATCTAATATACTAAACATATATATCTAACTAAAAATACTAACAAATATACTAAACAAATAAATGACAAACTGACCTGGAAGCGTTCCAAGTTTGCCCTGTTTGTGATGACTTCGAAGTTGGTCGGAGGAAGGAAACTCGCACTGGATGGTCCAGAAGCTTTTCGTAAACGATAGGCTACGCTGCTCTTTGAGTTTATTTACAGGACAAACAAGACATAAAAAATCATAACAATTATATGATTTATAAATCTCTGCAACAAGGGAAACCTGTTATGCAAAAACTTATACTTAATAATCCAATTAATGAAGAAGCGAAATCTGTACTTCACAAACTTAATCAAGAAATTGCTATGTTTTCTAAATACTAGAAGAAATCAGATATGGATAATATTGATTAAATTATATCATTTGCAAAAGATTAAGATAGCTAAAGTAGTCATTAACCAAATACAAATTGATACACATAACATGAAACAAAATATTGATATCATGAGAAGCTAAAGCTGTAACAAAACACCAAATTCTACCTCAGTCTGTATTAAAATTCCATATCCTTGTTCTCCCACGAATGAGGATATCATTATTACAAAAATAATAAGTATTTATAAGTTTTTCCATAGGGTAAAACCTCCCTGTGGATAGTATCAAACTGTTTACACAATCTGGGAAGATATTCCCAAAATCAAATAAACTAGGAAATTAAAATGCAAGTAAAATATCTCAAATATCCTCTAACTGCTCATCAAATCTAATGCAATTTCGAATTGACCTGAAATGGACCAAAAATAACAAGTTAGAGAGGTATTTTATTAATAAAACAATAAAAATTTAATTCTACAGACTTAGCTACAGAATCACCTGATTTTGTAGCTAGTCTAAAATAATATACAGAATCAGAATTGAAATCAAATCAAATCTTTTTAATAAAATCAAATTGAATTAACAACCAATTATCTTCCAATGATTACTTGAAAATGAATCAAAATGATTTTATCATTCAACATTAAACAGGATCAAAATGATTCAATCGACAACAGAGATAGGAATACTCTGTTGTTTCGTTACCACAAAATCGGGTCTTCAGATTCATAATCGAAAAAGTAATAAAATTGTTTCATATCCAATTGGAACTGATAATGAAACATATCGTATGTGATACGATCTAATCCAACACAACCATTTTCCACTTATTATAGCTGTAACGATATAGCAACAAGATTCAAATCATTTAATCGAATGCAAAGAAAGAACTACTTTGTTTCGATTATCGTTATAAGTCGGGTAAATGAAATTACACGTAACAACATCATAATCGTGTCTCAACAAATCGAGTGAGATCGTTTTGATATTGAATCGAAAACATAACAAATAGCAAACGCTTCGTTATACTTGCATCGAACAGGATGATCACAAAATCTGTAAATCAAAAAGATTTAGGCTGTGAATGAATTCAAACCATAACCGACACATAACCAAAACGTGATAGGATCAATCAAACAGGATTTGTCATAGATTTCGATTACTGATTCTTGCACAGTCAACAGACAAGATCGATTAATTTTGATCACAATTGTTTTAATCAGACGGAACGTAACAAAGTTTGACCGATTCATTTCACAATTTAAAATACATAGCATCAATTATAATCTGAAATCGATTCGTAAAACAAATTTGCCAACTTAGAACAAAAACAAATTGATTTAGCTAAGGATTTTCACCCAATTGTTATGATTCAGATTCATTTCCAATTCGAGCGTGGATGTCATTTGAGCATATTGTTTTTATCAAAGAAACAGGGTCAATTAACTTGGAATCAATCAAATATAGAACAACATCGTAACATGTATCCTCCCGAAACATTTACCAGTCCTAGCATACCAATGATAATGAAATCGAATATGGGTAAGATTGTAACAATCAAACTCAATCAAACCGTTTATCAACTATAGCACATGGATCATAAACAAATCCAATCTGAGCATGATACAAACCCAATCATTTGGAGGCAAACCATTAATTTGATAAACTAGTCAATCAGATCTCAAAACATACCACTCAAATCCAATCGAAATCTAATGATTGCTAAACTGGGAATAACCATATCATATATTGAATCGAAATTTGTTTTGTTCAAAGCCAGTCCATATATAGAATGCATGCAATGTAACATAATCATTCAATGATGTGAACAGAGTTGTTTGAAAATTGAATTACAAACATTATATTCACCTAGATTATTTACACAATGAAATGAAATTTTCCATACCTGTGTAGCGACGAGGCTGCTCAATTACGCAAGCTTAGAATTCACAACAATCGTGGTTGATTCAACATTTTTAAACAAGATGGAGTCGGTCATCTTTTGTTTCTTATCTGTTGCTTGTAGCTTGGCCTTTTGACTGGTTAGGGTTGCAATCTGGTCCTCCAAAGAATGAATCTTTGACTGGAGAATCGGAACATCATTATAGTATCGCTCTAACCATGCATTGCATTGATCACAGGGTTACACTGTAGGTTTAGATAGAGAAGGGGAGGATTTGGGCATATGACCAAGGGTTTCACAAGGTAACTTAATGACTAGGTAGTTAGGGTCGTCCTATAGGCAGGGGGGTAGGTTTGACACAAAGTCATACGAAGGTTCGAGACACAGACCTTGCGAATAGGGGTATTCGCTAGCCAAGAAACGCTCCACTTCTGAATCAGAGTCCTCACTCAATACGATAGGGTTTGGCTCGACAGGAGGTTTTGGGGGTACAACCTTGACCTCGCTCACCACTGGTTTGTCGACTTGTGTAAGGTTCGAATCCCCGAAACCATTGCGAGCCACGAAATTGCTCCAACAATCCCCATGCAGACTCAAATGACAGACAACAATAACCTTCACCAGCCCATAATGAAAAAGGCTACTATCAGCCTGGATTTTTTTGTACTTCTTTGACATTTTAAACAGGCTTCTATGCAAATAATAGGGAATATTGAGCTGATAACCCATAAAAACCATAAGCAAAAGCAGGTGGTGTAGGAACACAAACCCATACCGACCGTCACAGGTGATAAACTGTTTGATTATCATCAATAAATCATGCCAACATTGTTTAAGCATGGTCATGGGCATACCTTTATCACAGGAGGTGATTTTGCGCGACTGGAAGAGCAGTGTCCATGGGACCTCCTCTACTTTGCAATTCTTGGACCATCGTTGTCCAGTGGCAGGAAAACCCGTAGCCAGACTGATAAACTATTCATCAATTTCCAATTGAATATCGCCGACCTTGGCTCGACAGCCATCAAAGGTCATGGCAAATTGTCGAGCTACGCAGAGGTTAAAACCCTCGAATCTTTGTATAAATGGAAGCCACCCATTTTCCTCAAGGTCACTGCGGGAACTGTCAACCATAGTTTGGCTCCCATTGGGTTCAGCTCGGATGACTGGTGCCATGAATCGAGCACATGGTAAGGGTAGGGTTCGAATTCACCAACGCACAGGAGCAGAGCTATTCGGTCTAACAACAATGAACGATCAAAGGGGGAAAGCATTAATCCGCGCATGCGAGGGTGGTGGAGTTATTCACCGCCATGCATAATAGTTATGGTAAAGTACAGCCGCCAAGTTCCACATTTGTTCAAACAATCATAGCATAGCTCAAAAACCATATCGTTTGGCCAACCAAAGAATCAAATGGTGAGTGTTATGCCAATGCGCCAAATCAACTATAGTTTTTCAAACCATTGACATTAAACGTGAAACCAACCCCAAATGTTAACCATGCGCTAATCAGTACTCATAAAATTGACAAGCCAAGAGCTATAAAAAGATTAACAATAAGGATCACATCATATATATAAAAACAAAAATAAATCATGACCCCTATGCAATTCATAGAATCAATGATTAGGCAAGTCATAAAAAGTATAAATCTATATGCTCAATGCCTCACAAACTTAATAAAATCAAGTTATGCAATCAATATAAAAAATGTCCAATGAGCATAGTTAAAAAGTCCTTTCAGCCACATAATGATAAACAATAGGTAAGCGCAGTAGGCATATCAATAAAAGATCAAAACAGTTCAGATAGTGATCGAAATGTGACTTCAAACGGAGAAGTTTTCACGCTTACAGTCATGAAAACTTAACGAAAAATAAATGTGTAAATGTCGCAAACAATGAAAGTGTCGTTTATTCGAAATTGCGATAAAACTTCTATGTTTGCAAGACATAGGTGTAGGTAGCTTATAGACGATAGGAAAAAGTGAGTTGGCTGCCAACAATGGCGACACACTGGTAGAAGCAGTTATCTCTGTCAAAAGAAACAAATTCAGATTTAGGACAACAAAGAAAATTTCAAACTCAAAAATAACAACCCGAAAATCATACTAACATCATCATTAATCATTTTTCCCAGCAGTGTTTTAAAAGATGAAAACCAATGACAGTCTTAAGATCAACAAGTCACGATATTAAAGATAAAATCTTCAATACTGTTGGCATGGCCACTGCTGCCAGAAGGCACCCATAGCCTCGACAGGGTTTCCATTTAACCCACTTTGACGTCTGTATCCTGTCAAGAAGTTCTGGATCAGAATAAAGGACATTAAAGAGGTTTCTTATATTTTTTTTGCAGATTTTCATGTACCCGACATTGCTTTGCTGCCAGCAGGCCTGTTCAGTACCCCAACGAAGTTGTCTTGGCACCATGCTTGCATTCACCTGCTGCCATCAGACCTGTTCAGTATCCTGACGGTTTTACAAGAACTTCCCACAACTCTTATTCATATTTTATTTTGTTTTTCAAAGGTATATAGCTGAGCGGGGTGACGCTGAAAATTTTAAAATTTTAACATATTTTTTCAGACCTCATCAGAATTTTTTGCACTGTCCTTTATTCATCTCCAGAGATGTTTTATTTATAAAAACAACTTCCTACGACAGGGAGACATCTTTTTTGAGTCATTCCTTTATGGAAATGGGACAGCGTAAAAAAGATAATAGATGATCATGAAAAACTTTGTTCAGAGATTGAAACCGGTAAACTTATTTCAAACAACATAATTTTTCCAACATAGATATCAGTTTCAACAATATATCATTGATGTTTGTACAGATTTTTTAGAAGTTATTTAAGCGAAGAAAATATCTAATCGTCTTTCTCTGAATAGCTCAGTGTACAGGTATGTGTATTGTTCAAAAAACAAAAAAACCGATAAATGCAAATCAAACATAAAGCAAACGAGAAAACAAAACAAAAGAAAAATATGTACATAATATACAAGGGTAGTTATCATGCAAAGTATCTTTTCAGGGCTTGTCCATTCACCGGGTAGGTGTCAAGCTGCCCTTCGAGATTCTGTAAGCGAAAAGAACTAGGACCCAACTTTTCAGCAATTAAAAATGGTCCAAGCCATAAGTTTTGAAACTTGGTGTGCTCACCCTTTCCTTCGTGAGGTTTGTCCCACTTCAAGACGAGATCGCCTACTTCAAAATTCCTATCAGAAGTAGAATTAGAATCGAACCATCTTTTAATCAATTGTTGATGTTGATCTAACTTACGCTTAGCTTGGGCTCTTACTTCTTCCAACTTCATCAAAGCGTTAATGCGGCTTTCTAAAGGGGGACAATCTTCTTCTTGAACTTTTTGTGACAACTGAAGTGAAGGAAGAAGAATGTGAGGTGGCAGAATAGATTCTCTGCCATAAACAAGAAAAAAGGGGGAGTTACCTATAGAGGCTTTGGGTGTTACCCTATCAGCCCACGGTGCGTTCAGCAATGCATTGTGCCAATTCTTGTGATTTTCTGACACAGTTCTCTTGATTATTTTGATCAAGTTCTTGTTTGTCGATTATGCTAATCTGTTGCCCTGAGGGTAGTAACTAGCAGAAAATTTCAACTTAATTCCTTTTTCCAAAGCGAACTTGGTCATATCAAGAGAAGAAAAGTATGAAGCGTTATCAAAGACCAGACAGTCAGGGATACCGAAACGAGTGATGATATTCGAATTTAGGAAGGCAATTACCTGACTGGTATTGACAGTTCTTAGCGCAGCAGCTTCAGACCATCGAGTAAAGTAATCTGTGGTTGTCACAATATACTTGTGTTGTTGCGAGGACGGAGGGTTAATAGGACCTATGATATCAAGGCCCCATTGCTGGAAAGGAGAATCCACTGAAACGAGTTGCAAAGGAAAGGCTGGTTTTTGCAACCGACCTGATGCTTTCTGACAGATAATACATTTGCGACACAAGGCATGGGTGTCTCTAAAAAGCATGGGCCATTAATAATCGGCTCTCAGAACCTTATGAGCAGTGGTATCACCACCAAAGTGGCCACCAGCTTCTCCTGCATGCAACTCGAGCAAGACTTTTTCTGCTTCGTCCTTTTCAAGACAACGCATCAGTACGTCGTCAAAACTCTGACAAAACAGGATACCGTTAACCAGATGAAAGGAGGTAGACTTCAGTCTCAGCGCTCTTCTTTTAGCGGGGTCAAGGTGACGGGGGGCTGATCCATGTTCAAGACAAAATCTTATATCGACGTACCAAGGACTAACAAGGTTTTGTGCACAACAGATTAGGCTTTGATCTCTTTGTCCTAGGTTTGACTTATCACTATCTTCTTGCTGTCCAGTTTCTGAATCAACAACCAACTTACACAACCCTTGGCCTCTCACGATCTGAGCTAGGGTGATTTCTAAGTCATACTCCTGCAAGGAGGTGACCCAGTTGGCTCTCTTCTCTCCTAACTCCTTTTTCACTAACAAATTCCTCACGACAGGGTAGGGAACAACGACTTTCATCCTTAACTTCAAAAGATAGGACCGAAAATGCTTTACTGCATTGAAAACAACGTAGGCTTACCGATCGACCACTGGGTAGTTAAGTTCAGCACCTTTGAAAGCAGAGCTCATAAAGGCGATGGGTACTTCATTGTTATCGACATTCTTCCGAGTTAAGACGGTGGCATTAGAACGATCAAAGGCAAAAGTATAGAGTGTAAAATCTTGAGAGAAGTCAGGGCTCATGAGATACGAAGCATCTATTATGGCCTTCTTTATGGCATTAAAAGCTTGGTTTTCTGGGGATCCCCAGTGATATTGGGTGTCTTTCTTAATTAGGTTCTGCAAGGGTCTAACCATTTCAGAGAAGCTGGGGACAAATCTTCTCACGAAGTTAATTTGGCCTAAGAAAGACTGCATGGATATTTTGGATGTAGGTGGGGGAAGTTTGGCGATGACTTGAGTCATTTCGGGGTCAATAATCATCCCATCACTAGACACAATGAATCCTAGAAGTTTACCTTGTTCTACTGCAAAGATGGACTTCTTGGGGTTCGGGGAGATGTCGTATTTACGACATCGTAGCAGAACGACTCGTAAGTGAGTTAGATGATCGTATTTGTTTTTTGAAAATACAGTCACATCATCTAAGTAAACTACGACGGACTGATTGATTAAGCCTGGAAAAGCAATTTCCATTTCTCTCTGAAAGGTAGCACCAACATTAATCAA